>LOJH01051489.1:0-10594 GCA_001685095.1 Ellobius talpinus
GGGATGTCTGAGCTCTGTTTCCAAGGGTCAGGAGTGCACTCACCCCTCCAATGGTTCTTCTGGTAGAGCGAACATTAATATTTTCAAGATATTATGTGCTACAAAGATGTAATTTCACTTTCTATCTACCACGTTAAATCTTAAAATTTAAAGGAGTTATCTTCTGTTGAAAAACTCTGGCCTGACTATTCCCTGAGCACCAGTTAAGACCCTAATATTTTCATATAAAATTTTTAGAAAGGTCAGCTGGTCTCAGATACTGTTAAGGATGTTTACTTTAATTTGGCATACCTAAATGACCAATCTGTGGTGCTGAAGAGACTATCTAACCTACTCTCCATCCCATGTGTCCTTCTCCCATGAGAGAGCTTTAGAAACCAGAATATTATCATAATTCATTCAGAAACCTTTTCATCTTTATGAATTTATTTTATTAAAATGTTTTAACATATACAAAGAACAAGCATTCAGAGACTCCCCTAGCCTACTCGAAGAAAAGGTGTATTGTACCTTTGCAGCATTTAGATCTCCTAGGTACTTGTCACACTACATTCTTTAATTAGGCCAGAACCGAGGACATTCCTGGGTTGTTATTTTCTGACTAATCACAACTATATGAGGATATAAGAAGTATAAACATAAATATATCAAATAAAAGATAATACTTATTTCATAAAAAAGTAAATCCAGATGTGAAAACTCAAGATTAACTTCCACAAAGTGATAATAGCTTACTTCAATATCCCACTCTCAAGAGTTACAGGTCATAAGGACAAAAATAAGGAGAGATGCACTGGAGTTAAGAGAGATTATAAAACCTATAATTCATCTATAGAACATTCCAAAAAATACTAAAGAATGTATATTCCATTTCAGCTGCTGATGGAAAATTATCCAAAATTTACCACATATTAAGATACAAATCAAGTTTCAGCAAATACAGAAAAACTGAAACAATAAATCTTAACATAATAAAGTTTGTATACATTGTACCTATAGCTAAGATCATGCTAAGTAGAAAATGGTATTCATACCATTTCCACTAAAATCATGGACAATAAAAGGGTGACGATTCTCCACTCCTATTTAATAGAGTATTTAAAGTCATTGCTAAAGTAACAGGACAAGGAATGTAAGCAAGAAGAATTCAAAATGGAAAAGAAGGAATTAAAATTATTTTAGATGGTATGATTTTATACAATAGAGACTGAAATTCTCCACCAAAATCTGAGTTTATTAACAGTTTAAGAAAAGTGTCTCATTGCAAAATTAACACCAAATAGTGAAACAGTTCCTTATATACCAATGAAAAACATATTGCAAAAGCAATCAAGGAAACAATTCTTTTTCTTAGAGTCACAATTAAAACATTTAAAATACTACAGAATAAATTGTAGCAAGAAAATGAAAGACTTCCAAAGGAAATTGTTTGGGGAAGTAAGGAAAGAAATTGAGGAAAACGCTAGAGAGTAGAAAGACTGCTATGATCATGGATGGAAAAAAATTAACCACTTAAAAATGGTCATCTGTTTTTCTTCTTTTTTAAATTAATTTTTAAAATAATCTTTCCAAGTTCCCTCTCCCTCTTATCCTCCTGCTTCTCCATATTCTCACCACCCTACCCCCATCCATTTCTAATAGAGGGTGAGGCCTCCAATAGGGAGTCAACAAAGTCTGTCACATCACTTGAGTCAGGATCAAGGCGCTGCCCCTGTATCTAGGCTGAGCAAGGTGTCCCTCCATAAGGAAAGGGTTTCAAAGAGCCAGTTCATACAATGGGATAAATCCTGGTTCCATTGCCTAGATTGGGCATATGCCGGTTCCTCAGTTGTCAGTCTAGAGTCAGTGAGGTCCCACTAGCACAAGGAAACTTTTGCTATGAGTTTTCCCATCAAGATCTTGACCCCCTTGCTCATAACATTGCTCCTCCCTTTTTATGGATGGATTCCAAGAGTTCAGCCCAGTGCTTAGCTATGGATTTCTACAACTGCTTCCATCAGTTACTGGATGAAGGTTTGATGATGACCATTAAAGTAGTCATTAATCTGATTATAGGGAAATAACATTTTAGGTACCCTCTCCACTAATGCCTAGATTCTTACCTGTGGTTATCCTTGTGGATTCCTGGTAATGTCCATAGTGCCTGGTCTCTCACTAATTCTATAATGGCTCCCTCTTTCAAGGTATTTCTTTCCTTGCTCTTCTTCTCTGTCCTTCACCCAACTTGAACTTTCCTATCCCTCATGTTCTTCCTGCTACCCTTTTCCCCTCCCCACTCCTCTACCACCTTCCTCTCTTCTCACACATTGCCATTTAAGGAAAAGAGATCTATCTACTAACCATTTGAGGGGATCCATGTATGTCTAATTTAGGGTTCTCCTTGTTTCCTGTCTTCTCTGGAGTTGTGTACTCCCTGTGTACTGCATGGACTGTATGGGACTGTTTGATTTATGTCCATTAATCACTTATGGGTAAGTACATACTCAGGATGTTTCTTTTCTAGTTCCACCCATTTGCATGCAAATTTCAAGATGTCATTGTTTGTTTGTTTTTTAACACTGAGTAGTATTCCATTGTGTAAATATACCACATTTTCTGTATACGTTATTCAATTGAGGGGCATCTAGGTTATTTCCAGGTTCTGACTATTACAAATAATGTTGTAATGAACATAGCCGAATAATTGACTTTGTGGGAAACTGACATAATGACATATAAAGTGGTTGTACAAGTTTGTACTCTCACCATAAGTGAAGGAGTATTCCCCTTACTCCACATCCTCTCTAGTATAAGCTATCATTAGTGTTTTGATCTTAGCCATTCTGACTGGTGTAAGATTAAATAAAAATGTCTCAGAGACATTTTGATTTGCATTTCCTTGTTGAGTGAGGATGTTGAGAAGTTGCTTAAATGCCTTTTAGCCATTTAAGGTTCCTCTGTTGAGAATTTTCTGTTTAAGTCTGTACCCCATTTTTAAAGTTAGATTATTTGATATTTTGATTTCTAGTTTCCTGCATTCTTTGTATATTTAGGAGCTCAGCCCTCTGTCCACTGTGGGGTTGGTGAAGACTTTTCCCCATTCTGTAGGCTGCTTTTTTGTCTTGTCCATGTCCTTTGCTTTACACATGACATTTCAGTTTCAGGAGGTCCCATTTATTAATTGTCAATCTCAGTTTCCACTAGTGTTATATTCCGAAAGTGGTCTCCTGTGCCAGTGCATTCAAGGCTACTTCCCACTTGCTCTTCAATGAGGCTCAGTGTGGCTGGATTTCTGTTGAGGTCTTTGGATCCATTTGGACTTGAGTTTTGTGCATGGTGATAGATATGGTTCTATTTGCACTCTTCTACATATCAATATCCAGGTATGCCAGCACTGTTTGTTAAAAATGTTTTCTTTTTTACATTGTATGATTTTAGTTCCTTTTTCAAATTCAGGTGTTTATAAGCATGTGAATAAGGGTCTTCAATTAAATTCCATTGGTCCACTCACCCTTCACAATAACCACAAACTGCATTAAATATCATGGGGTAACACTAACCAAACAAGTGAAAGACCTGTATTATATGAACTTTAAGTCTTTAAAGAAATAAATTGGAGAAGATGTGAGAAAATGGAAAGATCTCCCATGCTCTTTGATAGGTAGCCTCAACAGGTAAAAATAGCAATCTCTCCAAAAGCAATCTACAGATTCAATGAAATCCCCATAAAAATCCCAGCACAATTTTTCACAGACCTGAAAAGAACAATACTCAATTTTATTGGGGGGGAAACAGAATAGGCAAAATGATTCTGTACAATCATGGAACTTCTTGAGGCATTATAATCCCTTACTTCAAGCTCTCCTATAGAGCTATAGTAATGAAAACAGCTCGTTATTGGTACAAAAACAAATGTTCATCTTACCTAAGCTATGAAGAGATTCAATTCAATGCCACTCTCAGTTTCAGGGATATTCTCAGAAACAGAGAAAACAATCTCAAAGTTCATATGGACCATCCTTCCAAAAGTAAACATGGAAAGCCAAGGCAATCTTAAACTAGTATAATACTATAGGTAGAAGGACCATACCTTATTTTAAATTATAATTCAGAGTCAGAATTATAATAAATAAAAACATGGAACTTGCCCAGAAAGAAACACAAAGACCAATGGAGGAGAACAATATTAGTTCACTTATGTTCCACTCTCTGATTTTAGGCAAAAATGCCAAAAGTGCATAATGGATAAAAGACAATGCTTTCAGCAAATAGAGTTAGGAAAATAAATTTCAACATGAAGGAAATAAAACTAGACCTTGTTTCTCACACAGCACAAAATTGAAGTTTAAATGGACTGTGGATGTAATCATAGGATTTAATACTCTGAAACAGTTATAGGTTAAAGTAGTGAGTACACTTGAATTTAGGAGAACAGATATGGCCTTTCTATATACGACTTCCATAGAACATCAGTTTTCAAATGGGATATCAAAATCACATGTACAATACAGGATATGGTCAATTGAGTAAATAGGCAGTCCATTGAATGGAAGATCATATTTCCAGCTATATCTAAATATTCAAAGAACTCAAAAACTAAACATGAAGAAAATACAATTCAATTTAAAAATAATAAACAGAAAATTCTTAGGAGTAAGAAATACAAATGACTATTCAAAATAGTGTTCACCTTTCTTAGCTTTGAGAAATGAAGACTAAAAACACTTTGTGATGCCATTTCACTCCAAATGGACAAAGATCAACATAAAGAATCTAAATAAACACAAATGTTAGATTTGATGTGGGGAAAAGAAAACCCTATATAATGTTAGGGGAAGTGTGTACTGCAGCAACCACTTTTGAAAGTGGTCTGACAGTTTCATGAAGGATAAAAAAGAAAAAGAAAAAAATAGAGATATTGAACATATGACTCAGCTATACTACTGCTGAGCATAAGATAAAAGGACTTATATTCTACTATAGATAAACTTAAAAAGCTATGCTCATCACCACTGTATCCACTATTACTAGGAAATGAAGTCAGCCTTGATGGACAGCAGCTGACAAAAGATATGGAAAATTTTTATAAATATAATGGAATACTACTCAGCTATAGAAAATAAAGGAGTGAAATTTGAAGTTACATGGCTCTATTTGGAAAACAGTACAATGGTGAGATCATTCATACTCAAAAGGCAAACATTGCATGTAGAGATAGGAAAACTGAGGACTGAAATAACTATACTTGGAGGGTATAGCATCCAGGAAATTGAGGGAATGTTAGGAGGTTTAACTAAAATTACAGATGTAGAGAAGAGCTTCATGAAAATCTTCTATCTTGCAACCAAAGTAAAAATTAAGAAAGATAATTAGAGTCCATATGATGTGAAAGGACAGGAGTGCAATATCCTGAATTAAACATCTAAGTATGTGTTGAATCAAGGTCATAAAGAAGAACAGAGACTAGAGGGTTGGTTGACTGAAAACCGAGGATGCCTGAAAAAGCAGTGGGAGTTTATTTGTATTAAGCCCAGACTCATAATGAGCCAAAATGTTGTGAAGCAGTAACTGTGAGGGCTCAGTTGTAGATGGGTCACCTATATCAGTCATCTCTAAACCAAGCAAAGGAAACATCCTGGAAGATGAGGCAAAAAGAATGTAAGAGCTAGAAGATACAGAAAAGATGTGCTAAATGCTGTCTCTTAGACACAACACAGCTGATGTGCACATCAAATCACACATTTGTATTTCCTTGCTTATAAATAAACTGGTCAAAATTGCAGTTTGAATCTGGAGGGTGTTTTCAAGGCTTCACACATAGACCTGAAACTATTGAAATTTGTTGCTGTTGAAGGAAATAAAGAAGGTTGCTTTTCTTCAGGGAAGTGGTCAGTGGAACTTTCCCATATCCTAATGAGTAGCCACATACCAAATCACATATGGACAGCACTGACTGGACCGAAGTAGTTTCATATTCGTAACATGAAACTACTACTAGTAGTAATAATACCACTAATAATGAAAGACATGAACTCAAGAGACAGTTTGATGGTCTTCAGCATAATGAAGAGGGAAGTAGTGAGGTAGAGATAACATCAAAATATATTCTATCCAAGTATAAGATCTTTAAAGGATAAATAAAAATTATATATAAAGTTACTAGATTCTTGGATTCTTTCCCAAAATGAATGTAAACATATATTTTTATTACAGACAACATATACAAATATCATACAGGAGTTGACTAATTATAGATATCAAAAATTTTGATAGATGATTCTTCCAGGAACTAAATCATGGACATTCAAATTTTAATACTAAAGGAGAAAACTACAGTGTCAAAAAACATCTGACTACATTGGAGGTTCAGTCTTCAAAATGTAAGGTACAGTTTTGAAGTCATTACGAAATTTTGCTGGAGTCCCAATATAAGAATAAAGCTGGAGTTACAGGCAAGTGGTAATTCATCCCACATAGATGCTTAAAACAGAACTCAGTTTCTGCGGGAGAGTATATGCATTTTTCCTCTCTCTCCTCACTCTCTGTCTTTATCAGTGTTTATATGCTTAGTTTATATGTTATATGTTTAGTTCAAGGTACATTTACAAAATCTTTTACAGTAATTGTCTATATTTGACCCAAAGTGAAAATGATGTCACAATCAATAGGTGATTGCTCACAAAGCTAGACTATCTCTTTGGCACTTCACAGTTACTCGTCAGTTATGAAAATTTTATTTTGTCTATGACAAATATCCAAGTCCATCTGTTATAAGTATGGATGTATTCTTTCTTCATAGATGAAAATTAAGGTAGATTTCTTCCAACTATCATGAAATTCCCTCTGAACATTAGCAAATGCAAAATTATTTCAATTTTATATTATGTCAACTTAGCATTGGACAATGTCTTTACTACAATGATAAACTGAATGTTGTTTTGAAGAGTTAACAGAAATACATGTGGATTATGTAACTATGTAGAACATTAACTTTAAAAGGAATCTGTGTTTGCAACTGTAGAGAAAAATATTAAAATGTAGGCAATTGTCCTTCTACCCTCATTGCTTCAGCATACCTGTAAATCCAGAGAAAATATTGCTCTCAGAATGGGATTTCAGAACTTCTTATTCTCTGAGGAGTGAGGGTAGATACCTACAGTTTGAAATTTCCCATTTGCTTAATTTAATATGCATATAAGTGCAAAATATCACCTTGTCATAATATTCCACATGTAATGAAATATATGTCTATGCTACTTATACTACATGTGATTATAAAATAGTTATATTTCATAAAATATCTCAGATTTGCATTGAACTCATGATTATCTTATTTCAGAAAAGACTATTATTTACAGGACAGCTATAATGTACTGAGATATTCACTTCAATGTTATTTGGGTAACCAAAATTTATGTATAATTTAGTTAACATGAAGCATATGTGTGAACTACTTGGCTGTCTTATTTACTTTTCAATTGTCATGAGTGGATGCCATTACTAAGTCAATTTATAAAAGAAAACATTTAATTGTTGTCTTGTTTATAGTCTCAGAGAGTTCATCCATGGCCATCATGTCAGTAAGCATGATGGCACACAAAAAAGCATGGTGTTGGTGTAGTATCTGAGAACTTACATATGATCTATAGTCATAAGACAGACAATATGCTAAACTGATCTTGACATGTGATTTTGAAACCTCAAAGTCTCTCCAAATGATAGATCCCCCAACAAGAGTGTACCATCTAATCTTTCCTAAATAATCTAAAAAATCTGGCCCAAGTATTCAAATATATGAGCCTATGAGGGACATTCTCATTCAAAGCACCGCAGTTGCCTGTTCAGTTTTAAGTGCATTGGTGGATGAAACATGCTCTGAGTCTCTTTGGGAGCAAAGACGTTTGTCAAAGTGGTCAAGTTCTCCCATTAAGACACAGGGAGAATGGTTGGCAGAATAAAGTAAAACACCTGTCTGCCATACTAAGTATATTCTATGATTATCATTGACGGTTTTATGTAACAATTTTCTGGATACCTCTTAGCACTTCTGCTTTGGAAGGCTGTAGGAGAAACTTGTAATTAAATTCAGAAATTTTGCTTCCATTTAATTCCATAAAAATGAAATGAACTTTTGCTGCCATAAAGATTTAAATTTTAACAGAACACATAAAGTTTGCAAAATTCAAGGTCAAGTCCTTGTCTATTGCTTGGTTATCACCCTCTTTTAGGTGACACAGGCAGTACACCCTGTCAAGTCTTGTCAGTGTTAGTATGGACACACAAAGCATTTGGAAAAACATTCCTTTCCTCCTCACTGATTTCTACCTTTAGATTTATTTGGGCAAACCAGCTTTGTTTCTGCTAATCACTGTTTTAACTATCTGCAAAGTCCAGCCCTGTTCCCATTTCCCTGGCTACGTTGTACAATCAATAAGAATTATTGCTTCCAGTAATCCCACTGTTGCTACTCACACAGTCTTGTTAGCCATTTGGTTTCTCTCCTTTGTCTTTCCTGGAATTCAAACAATAACAGCTCTCAATGAGAGTTTGCTGAGAACACAAATATAATGATTCCATTTGTGGGAACCAGAACATTAAAGGAAAATGATAAAAACTTCTCACATACATGTGATATGAAAGGGAAAGGGGAAGAATGGAGGTAAAGCAGGGATACATCGAGAAGAGAGGCACGTAAAGAAGAATTAAGAAAGTATAAAAAATAAAGAAATTATATACTTCAAAAGCTAATATTTTATTAAGTTGGAATGGAGGTGTTCTGCTTGATGGGTAAAGCCATCCCCGGGAAATATAAAGTATAAATGTCCCCATCTGGTGTTATTGGGCAACTTCCCTATGAGTTTTTGGTCATGTAGGTACCTGAAAACCACCAAAACAATACAGGTTATTGTAACTGCACTTAGTTACCCCAAAATAATTAAAAGTTAAGACCCTGTCGCTCAACATCACGCAACACTATGACTGTAAGTCATAAATAAATCAAGCTGGAATTGGCCTGCAAGCTTCTTCCATGCTGGATAGCATTCAAGGTACTTAGAAGCATTTTGAGGATTGATGGAAGAAGAAATATTGGTAGTGATTGGCACACTCTATACTACCAACTTTCCAAAGAGATCTGCCATAATGTCAGGAATATGCTATTCACAATCAAATGCTTTCTGATTGAACTGAGGCCTGTTTCATTGGAGGGAATTCATAAGTAGCACTATTTACTTTGTCAAAAACCTGTTTCTAGGGAGATAATATGACCTAGTAGGGAAAGTACTACCATTGTTCTGACAAATGGACAGAATATGCCCATAAATGTGCCTATATATCCATAGGTTGCTGCTACTCTGTTCTTTGGCTAGTGGCACGTCTTTTTGCTGTGAGTGACAGGTAAAGCAAATACTCATAATTGGTCAAAGCATGGGAATTAAGTTTAGGGCTGAGACCTAAATGGGACATCTGTTTCAACTCCTTACCCTGAATAGTCATAGAACATCATGGAAGAGGGTAGGAAAGAATATAAGGTGGAAGAACATGCCAGGGTATTGTAGAACACTCCTCTAGGCTCAATGCCACTGCACTCAAAAGCTTACATGAATTTGTTTGCAATGGCACGTTTTAAGATAACAAAAAAACAAGAGGACAAATGTTCCAAAGAAATGATTCTTATTCAGGGATTTAGAACCTCTTATTATACTTAACTGATCATGGTGCTTTATGTATCAGTTTTAATATCGTTTTGTCTAACAATACACAAATATTGTTTTAATCCTCTAGAATATAAATTAAAAATAAATTATGCATTCTGAGGTTGTTAATTTGATATATAAAGTGCTTTGCCATAGACTTTATAGGTTATTTTGACAAAAGGTTATTTTACAAAACAAATTACATATAAATTATATTTTTAGTAATAATTCTATATAGAAATGTTCACATTTCTTTCTCTGTTGGACCTATAAGATACTTTGCTCATAAACATTTCCTTTAGAACATTTGAGTTGCTGACTTGTAGAATCATAGCTTTTCCAGGGAAATCACTAACAGATAAAGAAGATCACCACTAACAACACTCTAACTGTATATATATACATACATACATATATATTTTTTCCTTTTGATAAAAATTTTGACGTTCAATTCCCATAATCACAGAACTTTCTCATCTTTCTACAGGTACACACTCTTTTATTGTAGTATCATACTATAAAATCTAGTCCCTTCATAAAGTTTGGATGGGTGTTAACTTTTTAATTTTATTTTCCACATTATAATTTCTTCATATCACTATTGTAACAGTGGCCACACTCATGTCTATAATTTAACTGTCTGTTTGGGGAAGCAGTTCTCTATTTGGAACAATTGGAACAATTTTCACAACTTTCTGTTTTGATCCATATAGCCAAATGGACACAGAGAGATGTTTTCTGGTTTTTTATCCATGCTGATTTTTATAATTGCTATACTTTATATGTATATACTATATAGTATTTGTATATTATATATGCATAACTGCTTTCTCACGAAGTGCATAAAGCTTTCTTCATGACCACTTTTTTTTGTTTTTTTGAGACAGTGTTTCTCTGTAGCTTTGGAGCCTATCCTGGAA
>LOJH01051492.1:0-11472 GCA_001685095.1 Ellobius talpinus
TTTTAAAGATTTACTTTTATTTTATGTGTATAAATGTATTTACCTATATGTGTGGGTGGGCACCACATGTGTGTGTGTGTGTGTGTGTGTGGTGTTTCAGGGGTCAGAAGAGAGTACCAGATCATCTGTATCTGGAGTTACAGGTGGCTGTGAGCTTCTATGTGGATGCTGGGAACTGTACTCTTGTTCACCAAAAGAACATAAAGTAGCCTTAACCTCCGAGCCACTACATTAGCTCCATTAAATGAAAGTTTTGAGCAACATTTTGTTCAACATAGTTCTTTGTTAAGAAAACTTAAAGTAATACTTTTTGAAAGTTAATGGAGTTATTTTTCTAATCTTAAACTTCCATGACATTTGACTTTCTTCTTTGATTTTGTAGATAACCAAATTCTCCATAGCCAAGATGCAATTAATTCTGTTGATTGTCACACATTTAATTAAGTTGAAAAATCTTAATAGAAAATAGTTTTTAATGAAAGAATTATTAGCATAATTAGCTCTGAGTAATAGGTCTCAAAACTCATCAAATATTTTTTCCATCTTTCATTTTTAATTGCATTAAAATCTGAGGGTTTTTAACTATATTCTGCATAAAGGGCACCTCTTTATTTCTGCCAAATTACACATACATAATTCTGATGAATTTTTCGCTCACAATCTATAACAAATTCATAAATTATGGGATTTGTTATGCACACAGTTTTTATTTACACATTGTGTAGTTGCTGTCTTGAAACAATATAAATAAAATCGTTGAACCATTCACACACAAGTCTTCTCATGGACAAGATCCTTCTTTTACTGGGTAGGAGGGCAGAGTTGTACTCTGTGAGAATGGAAGAGAGACTACAAACTCTTTTCTAATGAGTACATGGAATTTTATATTCTCTCTCTCCTTTCTCTTTCTCTGTCTCTGTCCCTTTCTCTCTCTGTATGTGTGTGTTTGCCCACTCATCATATTTCTAGACAGGATTTCTCCCTGAACCTGGGTTGTAGTAGGATCGTGGGCCATGTCCCGCTGCCTGGCTAGCTTAACCCAAAATAATTACACAGAAACTGTATTCATTTAAACACTACCTGGCCCATTANGTGGCTTACTGGCATGAGTCTAACCAGCATCCATCTTGGGCAGGAGAATCATGGCATCTACCTGTCTCTGCTTTCTTCCTCCCAGAATTCTGTTCTGTCTTCACCGCCTACCTGAGTACCGCCCTATCAACTAGGCCAAGGCATTTTCTTTAATAACCAATGAAAGCAACACAAATACAGAAGGCCTCCTGCACCATTTCCCCTTTTCTCTTTAAACAAAAAGGAAGGCTTTAACATTGTAAAATTACATATGACAGGTATCAAGCAAATGAAAGCAATGCAAATACAGAAGGGTTTCCTACACCACTGGGTCTCACAAGACATGGAGCCTGGCTGGCTGGGCAGCCCCAGAGAGCTATTTTCTCCCTCCAGTGTTGGAATACGGAGGCTCAACACCAAGCCTGACTACTATGAGAGTCTTGGAGACCTGAGCTTTCAATGCAAGCACTCTGAAATCTGAGCTGATTCCCAATACACAAGTTGACATTCTTGCTTAAGAAATGATTATATCAGTCATTCTGTAGCCTTACTCTCACAAGATCAAGGTTTCTAATTAATTGTAAATGGTTCATAATGTTATTTCTATTTATAAAAAAAATCAGTCTTGCTCTAGACTGCAGGTTTCTTCCATCTTTTAAAAAGAATTTTATGTTTCCTATAGCTTTACATTTGGCAGAATGGCAAAATTCTTAATTGTAAACAACATAAAGTATAGATTAAGTTATTCTTATAAAATATAGGTTTATGATCTTTCCAGTCTTTTATGAATTTAGCTTCCTTGGCAAGTTTATAATAACAAATAATTGACTATATGACTATACACATGTCGGCTTATTTCAAGAGTTTCTATTGTTTTAATTTCTATAGGCACTTTAGTGACTATTACCACCATGCAGTAGCTTTACAGTAAGCCTTAAAAATAGATCATGCTAGTCCACCAGATTCATGCTTCCTTCACAAAACTGCTACAGCTAATTTTGTTCTTAGCATATGCATGTGATTTTGGAAACAGCTTCTAAACATCTATTGAAAAGATGTCAGTGACTTGATCTGCAGTTTATTAAATGTGAGGACCCATTGGGAAATACTGGTATCCTCTCAAGCCTCTTGGGTCACAAGCAAGAAATATTTTTTTAATATATTTTTGCCTTATTTAATTTCTTTATGCAATAATGGGTAATTCTTGGAATCACACAGCTTTAAAAAACAAATTGGGTTGTATTATGGAAGTTGTCACAAAGCATATGTTTAAATGTTCAAGTTTTATTTTTTCTTCTTATTGTTGCTTGTATATCAGATACAATCAATTTCTAAGCCTTGGCTTTGTATGACACAATCTTATCAGGTTCATTGACTGTTCTTTTTCGTGCTGCAGGATAAAGGCCCAATTTTTAAAAAGAATTCCTTTGCTACTTCTTCATGTATGTTGAGTCATGCCAACACTAAACACAGGAAGTTGAATATTTCCTTTCCATACCCCACTCCAGTGTGTTTAACATGACAATGTACAATCAAGATGACACCATTTCACATATAATGATGACACTAACATGCAACCATGATAATCTTATTACCCTAAAACTTAAGTCCAGGAAGAAGGTTAAAGAATGGGCATGCACTAAATCATAATGGAAATGGAAGAATAAATAATTAAAAGGCCCATTAATTTTTTTAGCAAGTGTCAAGACAATGTGTGGTATGAAAAATACAAAATTGGGATTTTATACCAAATTGGAAACTAAATTCCAAGTCAAAACAGCAGCTCAGAATGAAAAGTAAAAGACTACACAAAAAATATAAAGTTACATTCTTTACAGGAGAGACTTTCAAATCACAAATCAACAAGGAGGTTTATAAAAATAAAAAACCAATAGACTTTATAATCCAATTTTTCTTACAAATTAAAAGTGTGACCTGAATGTAAAATGTTTTACACTCAAAATAACTAAATACAATTTAAATATTTAAAATACATTTTTGCTAGAATGTAATAGAAAACACATTTATTACTATATTAAGGCCAAATAAATAATATTAAATATTCACAGAAAAGCAAAGAATCTTAATAAATAATATGCCTAGAAAAAAAATTCAGACATCCCAAAAGCATATGAAGAATTTTAACTTTATAACTGTTCAAAGGTTCTAGCTAAAAATTAATCGGTGAGTATAAGATCCTCACTAGTAAATAATCTTTATTCTGTGCACTCTAGTAATTCATTTCTCACAGAAACCCAGAAGTAATAGTTATACAATTATTGCTGCATTGTATAGACAAAGAAATTAAGGCATAATTACATTAAATGACTCACCCAATTTCTCACATAATAAACAGCGAGTTTTGAGCCAGATGTGCCCAGATGTAGATTTCAAGTAGTTAACCCAACCATAAAAATGACAATAGTGAAATTTATTTAATATTCTGATTTGACTTCAAATGTTGTCATCAAATGTCTTGAATCTACATGATCATTTAGGTTAATAATATTGTTTATAGTAATCCATCTGAAATAAAGAATTGGACTTGGGCACAAAGATTTATTTAGGAAGGCATTCATCTCAGCACCCTATTCCTTAACAGTAAAAGAGGTGAACCATTGATACATGCAGTGACAGATGAATTGAAAGTCTATTGTGTGCGGGAAGGCAATTTAAAGGCTGTGTGCTGAGTGATCCTGTTCCTTTGCTAATTTAGTGATGGTCAGTGGTTATCAGTGAAAGGCATTCTTTGGGAGTGAGCACATAGCTTCATACAGGTGTCAAAACTCAGAAATGTATAATAATAACACAAAATTATACAACTTAGAAAATAAAAAGTGTAACAATTTAACATTCAGGCATATTACTCCTTGATTATCTATTAGAACACCAAATGGATGAGAAAATGAAATGTTTGGGGATACTTTTTACTTTTTAGCTTTTTAATGCCTAGCATCATGACAAAACTAACAGTTACCTACAATCACCCCTGGGTACATTTATTTTTGTTTAAAAATAAAGTTATTTTTCTTTGCAATTTTAATGTTTATGAAGACTTCTGAAATATTTACTAAATAATCCTTAAACATCATTTTGAAGATTTGAAACATGTTCCAGAAGGAAAAGGTAGCTTAGTGATGTGTTATTGGTTGGTGGGTCACTTTTTGATAAGTTCTTATATTGGGTACAGCTCAACTGGGGCAGCAAGTGTTCAGCCTTCTCCTAGACTGTTCAGATTGCTGTGCCAACCACTCAACTTGTGCATGTGCAGTGAGGAGTTATAGTCTTAATAAAGAATGGATCTTTTTAAGCCTGGGCACCAAAAAGTAACTTTGATTTCAAAATTTCACCTTATTTAATTCCCATTAATGAATTAAAGGAACATGTTGATTATTTATTTCTCTGGATACACTCCTCTTTGACCCAAATTTGGTTATAATAAAAACAGTATCTACTTGAGGTGAGATTATTTTAAATTTCTACCAAAATGTTCGCTGAGTACTGACTTAAATTTGTGGTCATAGGTTGATTTTATTAAAAAATAAAGTAAAAATACATTGTAAAATATTTTGGTTCCCAATTAAATGCCTTGATTATATATTGTATAATTATTTAGAAAACCTTGTCGTGGATGTTACAATGTTTCTCAGCATTGCAGTGTTCTTGGGGCAATGGTATGGAAAAACATTTGAAATGAGTGATGAGGTTCATCAGTAACATGATGTTCTTAATCTGGCCCGGAGATGCATATATTTCTTCTGTATTATTCAGGATCTTTTCTGGACTGCGGTCTTCAGAATTATGTTTGACTTTGCTTGTTTAAAAGTTAGCAAATCCTTGTCCATACACATAGGTCTTATTACATTCTTGCCTTGGCCTCTTATTTTTGTTACTACTGTCAATCAACATACTACTCATTAAATTCATTCATCATTTTTCTAACTGAAAAACATTACAACAATCTGTGAAGCCTAGAGAGATTTGTTTATTTTGTCCATGGTTGTTTTTCATTATATCAGAGAAAAATATCTTGATTGTAAGAGGCACTCAACCAAAGCCAGCTTTTAAAAATCAATCATTAATGGTTATCTTCCCACGTAATTCTCATTGCTGACAGTAATCACCTAAGTAGAATAGTATATATTGAATTGGATGTCTGAAGACCACACCTATTTGTGCCTTAGTCTTTAAGACACAAGTTTGATTTACTACACAGGTCTTGAACCATGCCCAGACTATATTTCCATTCTGAATTCTAAACGAAAGCTCAGACATAGTTGCCTCCATTTTTAAGAAATCCAGAAAGTTTGTAAAACTTGCTAATAACATTGAGAATTATATGTAACTAAGCACAAATTCTGCAATCAATTTTTCATTAGTAAGCAACTGAGCCCTACATTTAAAATACTCATTCAAATTCTTGAGATCTATGAACAGTTGTCAAATCTCTAGGACAATATTCTATATGTACTTAGAAACAGCCTGGTACTCCGATGAGAACGGAGATGTACATTTGTTTCACAAGTGTTGTCCTTGCAACATTTCTGTTGCTGTGATACCAGATCCCAACAAAATGCAAACTGTCAGAGAAAGGGTTTATTTTGCTCACCATTTCAAGTTATACTGCATCACAGCAGAGAATGTAAGAGGGCAAGAGCTGCACACATTTAGTTACATCACACCTACACTCAAGTGCGGAGAGAGAAATGAATGCCTGTACAATTAGTACTCGGATGACAATCTTCATTAATACAGTCTAAGACCTAAACCGAAGGAATGCTGCTGCCTAGAGTGGATTGGGTCTTCCCACCTCACTCAACACAACTGAGCCAAGAACCCACAGAAAAACACACAGGTGAACTGAATGTAGACAATCCTTCATTGACATTCTCTTTCTGGGTGATTCCACAGTGTGTCAAGGTGACAAAATATTAGCCTCTTCAAGTATTTATTACAGTATTAGAGTTTTTCAAGCATTGGTGAATTAGCTGACATAGAAATAAAATTTCAATCTAAGTACTAGAAGATGCAGGCTCCTCAAGTGTCAGAGAATGTCAGGATTCTCATGAGATAGTAGATCAAGAAAAACAATATTTTCTCTCCAACCTAAAGGAGGCAAATGGCATAGAATATAATGTAGTGACTATTTTAAAGATTTTACTGAATATTTCTTAAATATGAAAATAATTGCTTAATAAAAAGGAAAAATGTAATCATCATGAGATTATTTTGTAAAAGTTTCTGGATATTTCATCCTGAAATAAAGGGGAAATTGGATAATATTTACACAGCAGAATGGAGTCACTTAAAATCATATCATATTTTAGGATATATTTTCTCTATGATTATTAAAATAATGAGATGCATTTCACTTTCACAGTATGTTCTAGATGCAATGATGTTTGCAATGTTAAAATGTTGAGAAATGTCTAGGCTGTGAATTTTAGAGCCAAACTATTAAGTCCCTGACACTGGTCCTCACAGCTATGTGAACATGCAACTACTTATTCTTTTATTATACAGATTTGTATGTAAACACAATACAATCCATGCCAGCTTTGGATATTTTAGCCACTGAAGTGTAAATTCATTATTACTTTAGGGTCATTGATAGAAAAAAACATAGATTTATTTCAAGACAGATTAGTTGAGCATTTTATTTATTTATTTATTGTAAATAAGGAAATAAGCCATCAGCAGAGATTTTAAAGTGGGAAAAATCCAAATTAATATATTAATATCTAAATTTTATACTAGATTAAATAGATAATCTCTCAATTAATTACCTTTATATGGCTTTATTACAGTTTAAACAAAGTTCCTTATACCCACCAATGTCTCATATTGTCACTGCATATTATCTGAATAATTTGGTTTACAATAGAGCTGAAACAGCATTTCTTCATGAATCCTTCCATACCTTCCCAAAATTCATTAATTCATCCACGTTTCTATTTGCTTCTATTCAGTCTCTAATCTCCTGAGACATTATGCAAAAAGCTGTTCCAGTCACAGCGTTATAGCCAAGAGCAAAAGCAGAGCCTTTTTCTCAGCCACAGCCCAACCTAACTTTGACGCCGTCTAGTACGTTAATGTTTATAGACTAAATCAGAAAATGCTCCAGTCTCATGATGTAACAACTCACAGCCATCATATGTGATTACTAGCCTCGGATCCTCAAATAAATTTCCTTTTATAAACTATCATAATAAGAAAGAGGTGAAGTGGGAACAGAACTAAGCAAGGTGGGGGATGAGTAAGTTTGGATTTAAAAAAATCCCTGTTTACTTAAGGGTATCTCATTGAAAGAATAGGCGGGTAGAGAGCTGAGAAGTAAAGCCTTCTGGGAGCCAAGAGCGAGAAAAGATAAACGTGCACAAATGGAATCCCAAAAATACCCAAACTCAAGAGACATAAGGGACTAGGGTGGCAAGTGCGGGAAGAGCACAATTGTTCATGGAGAGAGCAATCTGAAGTCTCTGATGAAGTCTGTGTGCTTCGTGGGGAGACAGAGCTTGCAACCAGGACAATGGAAGTTAAAGGATTTTAAGTAATGAAATGTGTGTGTTTGTGTGTGTGTGTTAAGTGTTATGTGTGGCTGCACTTGCATACGTATGTGTACACGTGTGAAGACCAGAAGTCAACATTAGGTGTCTTTCTCAATATCTCTTCAGTTTATCCTTTGAGTAGAGGCTCTTGCAGTACATGGAGCTTACTGATTTGGGGAGACTAGCGAGCAACCCCCCAGGGTTCTCCTGTCTCTGTCCCCCAGCACTGGGATTACAGGTACATGCTCCTCCATCTGTCCTTTTACAGGGAAAGGGAGATCACACTCAGGTCCTTATGCCTGTAAGGCAAACACTTTAATAACACTTCCCCACCCGAAGGTGAATATGATAGATATATTACAAACAAGGCACTTGAGGAAGCAGTTGAGGTGACATTTCAAAGTTTCTAAAAAGAAATACATGCAAATTAAAAGAAGAAAAGAGTTGCCAAAATCATTCTGAGGAAAACACGAGAGGGTTTGCTGATACATGGAATGTGGGCAAGAGAAAAGACTAGTACTAGCCAGAGATGAAAACTGCTGGAAAAGTAAGAAAAGAACTCATCAAGATGAATCAAAACACAACCCTGAAGTACATTGTGTTTGAACTTGCATCATCTCCTCCCATGCCAAAAGATGCTGGTCTGTTTATTTCTTGTAGCTAAGGCAATAATCCTTAATAAACTGACAATCCATATAAAAAGGTTAAAAATCTTCATGTTTATAATTTTAGTGTGATATAAAATTGAGTTTAATCTATGAAATATTAGGGGACTAATATTAATAGGATGTGGATTTGGAAGCAGACAGCAATCCATAAGGTACGCACTGGCCTTCTCATTTCCTCTTCTGTTCTCGAGAAAACAAATAATGAAGGCTTACATTTGTTTTCTTGATGCATCAGATAAGGATAGATAAACAACAAAATGAAAAGCTCTCAAAGAAAGCCCCAGGTAATCTCTGTCAAATTTAATAAATAATGTTGGTTTGAAATGAATTTATGCAGTCAGGCAGATTTTTATATTTTAATAATATTTGAAGGAGAGAAGAAAAATAACTATTTTTTATCATGTGCGCTGAAATCACAAAAGCAATAAAACAATGTCATTAAAAATGCATTCAAACACATTACTAGAATAATGCCCATAATAGTTTTGAGAGTTTATTTCATTGCTCATTTTTTACAATAGTGCCATATGAATGAAAAAATATATCATATTTCTGATAAGTGGAGAAATTATGGCAAATACATATACATTAAAATGATAAAAATGAAGATTGAAACCTGTTTATATGGATTTAAGAATTCAAAAAGACGACTATTATATATTTTATATCATATATGATTTAAAAGCCAATAAAGACTTGTAATATCTAATTTGCATTGTCTACTTGGTTGCCTTTAGAATCACTCCGAGGCACATCTCACAGTGTAACTCTGAGGAAATTTCCAGAGAGGTTAAACTGAAGAGGGAAGACTCGTGGTCTTGGGTTCATAGAAAAAGGACAATGGGTTTAGAACTGCCTTCTCTGTTTCTTGTCCACAGCAGCAATGCGGCCAGCCATTGCCTTCTCCAGCATAGTGGATGGACAAAATAACATCTTTCTTCCTCAAGCTATTTTCATTCAGTATTTTATCAGAACAAACAGAATAATAATGAATACAATACTTACTCTTGACACCTGGTGAGAAATGAATAACCATGACAGAGTTAAACATCTGTAATCTGCCTAGAAGTAGTCTTTCTTAATATTTTAACCATTTCTGAATCTTTCTGGATGTTACACATATAGGTAGACATTTTCCTTCTTATAATATTGCTTTATGTGTATGCATTATGCATTCACTTTATGCAATATTATCAAGATTTTAATTTGCAAGACTGTCTAAATCATTACATATATATGCAATGACTATAAAATCATCTTATATGAAATATTATATATTTTCTAATAATTTATAGTAACCTATAAAAAAGTTTATCATTTTCTATCAATAATAAATAAAAGTTTAAGGAGTATTACAGATTTATATAGTATTAATCTTAATTGTGGTTATATAACATAGAAGGGTGTCCTTAAATGTTCTAAAATATTTGATATTGGAAAGAGTTGAGAATTAGAATTACAGTTACATTCATCAAAAATTAGTTAAGCTGAATTTTCATTAATTTTAGCAGCTATTCTCCTTTAACTTTCTTTTATGCTTTTTGCAAAAATATTAGATAATCCATTTGTATTATATTATTATAACCTTCCTTTGTTGTTGAGGAATTCTTAGATGTATGCAATGAAATATGATCATATCCTCCATTTTCTTTCTGTGACTTTTCCCATTTTTCCTTTAACATGTTCCCCTCCCAACTTTATTTCTCCTTTTTTTGATAACCCACTAAATCTAACTGATTGTAGTAAAGCTTTACATGTTCAACATTTAAACAATTTTCACAACATCTTACTTTTATTAATGTCATTTTAGTAAATTTTATAAGATGTTGGGGTTTTTTAACCTTATAATAGTTCATGATCCTAGAGAAGCTAAGTAATAAGATGAACCCAAAGAAAAACAAATATAGACCCAACACGGGAATTGGAAACAGACACAATCTCCTGATAAAATTGGGGGCATGGGGGTAGGGGGAGAAGGGAGGGTAGAAGGGAAAGAGGAGGGGAGAAGAGGAGGGTTGAGGAKAATTTGAGGGAATGGGATAGTCAAGATGGAGGAAGGACAGAGATGACTTGATTGAGGGGGCCATTATAGGGTTAGCAGAAGTCTTGCTCTAGAGAAATTCCCAGGAATCCACAAGGATGACCCCAGCTAAGACCCTAANGGGGAGAAGGGAGGGTAGAAGGGAAAGAGGAGGGGAGAAGAGGAGGGTTGAGGATAATTTGAGGGAATGGGATAGTCAAGATGGAGGAAGGACAGAGATGACTTGATTGAGGGGGCCATTATAGGGTTAGCAGAAGTCTTGCTCTAGAGAAATTCCCAGGAATCCACAAGGATGACCCCAGCTAAGACCCTAAGCAATAGAGGAGAGTAGACCTGATCTTGACTTGCCCTGTAGTCAGACTGGTGATTATCACCAAAGAACCTTCACCTAGCAACTGATGGAAACAGAGGCAGAGACCCATGTCGGGGCACTGGACTGAGCCCCCAAAGTCCAGTTTAAGAGTG
The DNA here is from genome assembly GCA_001685095.1 of Ellobius talpinus. Classification (NCBI taxonomy): domain Eukaryota; kingdom Metazoa; phylum Chordata; class Mammalia; order Rodentia; family Cricetidae; genus Ellobius; species Ellobius talpinus. The sequence goes on from LOJH01051492.1 coordinate 10,794, forward strand.
GGAGGAATGAGAATATGAGCAAAGTGGACAAGACCATGATGGGTTCACCCACTGAAACAGTTTACCTAGCTAATGGGTGCTCACCTACTCCAGGAGGACTGAGAAGGAAAAAGTATAGGACCAAACTAGTCCTTCTGAATCTAGTTGACAGTTTCATGGTTGGGACAGACTGAGGGACAGACTGAGGCAGTGGCACCAGGATTTATTCCTTCTGTATGTACTGGCTTTTTGGGAGGTTATTCTCTTTGGATGGATACCTTGCTCAGCCTAGATATAGTAGGGAGGGCCTTGGATCTTCCCCAAATCAATGTGCCTTACCCTCTCTGAGGAATGGATGGGGGTGGGGTGGGAGGGTATGTGGAGGGAATGGAGGAAGGGAAGGAGTGGGAACTTGGATTGGTATTTTTTTAAAAAAAAACTAATAAATTTTAAAAAATAAAAATAATATTTTCTTAAAGAAAGTTTTGTGCAAATATTTTGATTTCTATGATTTTTCATTAATTTTCTCTTGTTAAAAGAGACATTTTAAAATTTTATGTGTGTGAGTATTTTGCCTGCCTGCACACGCGTACAGTACCAGAGAGGGCGTCAAATCCCTAGAAACTGCAATTAGAGACTTTTGATAGGATTTCTCTCTCTCTCTCTCTCTCTCTCTCTCTCTCTCTCTCTCTCTCTCTCT
>LOJH01051494.1:818-12506 GCA_001685095.1 Ellobius talpinus
TGAGTGTGTGTGAGAGCATGCACTTATGAATGTGCGAATGTGTGTACATATGCATGTACCTGTACCTGTGTGTGTGTATGCATCTGTGTGTATGTGCGTATGCATGTGTGCGTGTGTATGTGGGGGTGTTTATTTGGGTAGCTAGACTAGATGTGCTGGCTAGTTATTGTTTTGTCAACTCGACACACCAAGATTGTCCGGAAAGAGGAAAGAGAGACCCTCATCTGAGAAACTTTCTCCGTTAGTTTGGTCTGTAGGTAAGGTTATAGAACCTTTTCTTGATTAATGATTGATGTAGGAGAGTTCAGCCTGCTGTGGGCAGTGCCAGCTCTGGACAGATGTTCCCGGGGGTATAGGAAGGGAACACCTGACCCTGGAGACCCAGCCAGTGAGCACTACTCCTCCGTGGGCTCTGCTTTGGGTTCTGTCTCCAGGTCCCTGCTCCTCTCAGTTCCTGCTTTGGCTCCCTTCTGTGATGGTCTGTGATGAGGACTTGTACTCAGATTAACCCCTTTCTTCCCAGGTTGTTCCTGGTCTGGTCTGTGATGAGGACGTGTACTCAGATCACCCCTCGCTTCCCAGGTTGTTCCTGGTCTGTGATGAGGTCGTGTACTCAGATTAACCCCTGTCTTCCCAGGTTGTTCCTGGTCATGGTGTTGATCAAGCAAAAGAAAGCCTGACACAACAGACTAGCCTCAGACTTTCAGAGATCATCCTGCCTTTCCGTGGAGGGCCTTGCATTTGCCAACACAGCCACGTGAGTGTGATTGAAAGTCCCTCCACTGACAGCTGCTGCTGGGTGATTCTTCATGAGGGACAAAGGCCCTTGTCACCCCACTGCTCTCCCTCTCACAACGGTAACCAGGATTCTAGCAACTTCCTCACCAGGTGATGTGGTATATACGTCTGCTCTGCCTGGTCAGAGATTGTAGGTTGGGTGCCACCGTGGAGCTGAACACACTCACAGATGCCTGGCAGCGTATGGCTTTCTTGGAAGTGACTCCCAGCCTCGGCTCCTCACCTGTAAGGTCGACCCCAGTGGCCCTGGGTTAGAGCTCCGTGGCTGGCCTGTTGTAGCCACTGGCAAGAGGCAGCTCATGAGAGTGAGGGGGCCAGGAAGACAATGCTGCTGCTCTTTTACCCTACTGCAGGAGGTGCAGCCGCTGAGGCCACTGAGACCAGAAAGGTGAGGGGCGGTTAGTGTGGACCTGAAAAGGGACTTCCTAGTTGTTTCTTCAAACCAGGGCAGCAGGAGACGTTTATAGAGGCCCACAGGCAGTTTTCGTGAACCTTACTGTCAATTCTTAAAAAGATTTGCTTTTATTTATGTATATGGGTGTGTGTCCTTCATGTGTGTATGTCACGGGCAGTTGTGAGCCTGGGTCCCCTGGAAGAGCAGCAAGTGTTCTTAACTGCTGAGCACCTCTCCAGCCCCAAGAGAAAATGTGGTTTTTGTTTTTTCTGGGCCAAAAATCTTTGGCTTTCACCATCCTCCCAGAAGAGTCCGTGACTCGAGAATGAGACCCACTGATGTAGACTCTTAAAACAGGGACGTTTGACCGTGTCTTGTTCCTCCTGGCTTACAAGAGTGCAGTGGGTAGTGGGTACTGGGGTGCTGCCCAGCTTGGGCACGCTGTCAGCAGCATCGCTGGTCATGGCCTGGCTGCTGGGAAGAGGCTGTGGCGGACTCTGAGGAAGAGACTCAGGATCTGAGGGGATGCAGGTGATTGCTGGAGTGTATTTACCCTCGACTCTGCCTTCGTCCCAGAGGCCAGATGTCTGCCAGCTGCCCAGGTTGGAGGTGCAGCCTGTAATCCAGGCACTTCCGCAGCCGCGTGGGTGGTCCTCGCGGACATGAAAGGTAAGCTTTGGTCTCCTTAAGCAGGAACCCTACAGAACAAGGGTAGTCCCGTCTCTCCAGGTGGCTCTGCTCTCACCTGCAAAGGATAAAAGTGACCCACTCTGAAGAGCCACGTGGCTGGCTTGTAGCCAGGGGCAACATTACCGGCAGCTTTTTCTCCCTTCTGGAGCTGAGGTGGTCTCTGTGGCCCCTCCCAGGTTTATTCAAAATACATCCGGGCCCCCTACCTGGCTGTTTCTTTGAACACCCTGGGTTTAGCATAATGGATGTTGAGGGTAGGACTTGCCTGAACAAGGTTCCTGATGGCACTTTCTTTTCTCAGAACCAGGTATAGGTTTCCTTGGACAGAGTCCCATGCCGCTCTTAACCCCCTAAGGACAGCTGTGTCCTATATCACCCGGTTACCCTGCAAGTGAAGAGCTGTCTCTCCTGTCTCCGCTAAAGGAGAAATCCCACCGGGTGCCCAGCCCCTGTTAAGCTTCATGCATATTACATTCAGGCTTCTGGAGTGCATGCACGATCCATACTGGAGGGGTATTTATTTCCAGACCTGCCACATGCTCCCCGAGGCAGCCCCCACACAGATTTTAATTGCTAAACCGACTTATTCTGACTCAGGGTCTGTTTAGTAAAATGTCTGGAGACACACGAAAGGGGCGGCAGGGGGGAGGACTGATGCTGTCTATGACTAACAGGACATCCATCCACCGAGGGGGCTGAGCAGCTCGCTGGTGTGTCATAGGTGGGTGGGTTTCTCGGAGCTCTTAGCTGTGCCCCGCTGTGCTAAAACTGTAGTTTGTGAATAAGCATTAGAGCTGCTGGGCTGAGCTGACTCAGGGGTGGTACTGTTTGTGAGGAAGGCCTTCAGGTCGCAGGCTGCTTCAGCTTCTGGAGTGCTGCTGCGATGGCCTTATGCCCCTCTTTTCCCTCAGAGCCAGTGGTCTCTGAGAAAAGCCGGTGCAATGGGCACTGGGGACGCCAGTTTCAGGGCCAGACTTGGATATTCCCTAAAATTCTCACCCTTTTTCGTTTTTCTTTCTTTTCTTTTCTTTTCTTTTGTGAGTGGGGTGAGGGAAGACACACACACACACACACACACACACACACACACAGAGCGGTCCTCCTGCCCCAGCTTCTGGAGTACTGGGATTACAATCCTGGCCCAAACCCTTATCATTCATTTTCATTTGTGGTCTTTGGGGTCCTGTTCCAAGGGTAGCATGGGCACCTGTGCAAGCCCCATGCCTCTGACAGGTGGGAGCCCACAGGCTGAGCGGAGGCGCCCGTGCTCAGTGGCATGGGTCATGTAAAGTGTTGTCATTGTCCCCATCCCAGCTGGTGCCATCTGAGTCTTCGTGACACAGAATTTGTGTCACACACAGGATTGCTTCCAAGAGCCCCAGTCACAATGGAAGGAGTGAGGATGTGAGCAGCTGGGCTCTGGTTTCCATTAACAACTGACTTGGGATTCACTCATATTTTGAAAGACCGGAGAGGCAGGTTCAGGGGACCCAGGTTTTAAAAGCTCAACTTTTTGAGAAAGAGAATTGGGGAGATCTTAGCTCACAGGGTCTGAGGCCCTGGGAGGAAGCCAAGGCTGCTGGACACTGCAGACACCATCATCCAGCCAATATCTGTTGGGGCAGTATTGTTCCCCCCCACATTTGGTAATGGTTGCAGAGACCTTTGTCACAGCCACAGGGCCTTATGCTAATGAGTAAAACCTGGGACACTAATGAAAGATCCCATAATGCAGAGGTCAGTGAAGAACCATCTAGCCCCAATATTGGCAGGGCCACTCTGGAGACTGTTGTCACCAGGGCTACAAAGCATAGTAACCATGCTCACTCGTCCTCTTCCTTCTGTGGCCTGCCTTTGGCACTGCCTGTGTAATTCCTGCCAACCCTGCTGATAGCGTTCTGTGTGCCAGGCACAGTGTTGTGATGAACAGGAACCCAGGTACAACTGAGGCCAGTCAGAGGCTGTGTCTGAAGGCAGCCATCCTGTCTAGGGCACTTGGACTCTCCCGTGTATCTTGGGATTCTCCCAAGCAGTGTTTGATGGTGACCTTTGTCCTCAACAAATGCCAGCACTCATTGGGGACCTAGGAATCTGAGAAGAGGTGAGCTTTTCCATGGGGTTCATGTCGTGTCCTGTGCTGGTGAGATCTTGGGTCCATATGCTGTTTCAAAGGCTTGCTGGTTTTTCTTCCATGAGCCTCCCACTCAATGACAGTCCAGTCCTGTTTGGGGGATGGTGAGAGACTCACACGCAGAGAGTCCAAGGTTTGTGTTTCTTCTCAGCAGTGATTATTCATGACTGACCTGGAATTCATGACAGCCCCAGGAATCCTGCCCAAGAGGCTGGGTGTACTTGTGAGGGTTTTTTGTTTGTTTGTTTGTTTTTTGAGACAGGGTTTCTCTATGTCGCCCTGTCTTGGTTGTCCTGGAACTTGCTCTCTGTGGACCAGGCTAGCCTTGAACCCACAGAGATCAGCCTGCTTTTGCCTCCCAAGTGCTGAGATTAAAGGCATGTGCCACCTTCTGGCACGATTTTTTAAAATTAAAATAGTTGAAGTAGGAAGATCTATTTTGATCCTGATCGTTTGAGGTGGGAAGATCCACCTTTTGATCTGGGTACCTTCTGCTGGCACCCTGTATAAAGGACATGGAAGAGGGAAGCCTTTGCTCTTTGCCTGCTGGCTTCTGTTCTTATAGCTTACGTCTTTGGGATTCTGGTGTATAGTGAAGACCAGCTGCGACATCCGCCTTGTGGACTGAACTGGATTCTAGGACATTCTGTTTGTTGACAGGTATTTTTGGATTGGCTGAGACCACAGCTTGTACGTCATTCTAATAAACTCCCTTTCTCTGTATCTAGGCTCATTCTATATGTTCTGTTCTTCTAGAGAACCCCGACTAATACACTTACTAGTCTTTATTGAGCATTGGGCGAAAGAGCTTGTAGACCAAAAAACCTTCAGTTCAGAGAAGGAACTCTGGCTTAGGGGAGATGGAGAAGCCAGTCAGGATAAAGTCTACTTACAGCACAGTCTCAAAGGCTGTCTGTGCCTTTCCCAGCCCACCCCAGGCTGTCTAGGGTTGTGTCCCCAAGTCTGCTCACTGGAGCAGGAATGGCTTCAGGCACTTCCATTGCTGATGGAGCGAGAACCTAGAGTCTCTTTAGGTCTCATGTTTACTTACATCCTTCTCACTGGGTGCGGAAGGTGCTGGAGTGATTGGAAGGGATCTGTGAGTAGCAAGCCCTGGACTGAGTAAGTCATGTGTGTCGGTTCTGTTGTTTTATACATATTGCTGTAATTAAAATGTGGACATCAAAGGGCTAGAGATATGGCTCACTAGCTGAGTGCTCACTGCTCTCGCAGAAGACTGAGTTCAATTCCCAGAATCCACACAGGGTAGCTCCCAAGGACCTGCAGCTCCAGCTTTGAGGGAATCAAATGTCCTCACACATACATGCTCACACAGAGACACACACATACTCACACAACATGCTCACATATGCTAATACACACAGGCTCACACACATGTTCATACACACATGTTCACACATGCTCAGGCACAGACACACACATGCTCACACACATGCTCATACGCTCACACAGACACATACAGATACACGCTCACGCACAGACACACACATGCTCAAACAATGCTCACACACACATGCTCACACGTATACGCACATGTGCTCATACATACATGCTCACATAGACACACACATGCTCACACACATACTCATGTAATTAAAAACATAACAAAAATGCAGAGACTGATTAGCAGTCTCCTCCTCCCTCTGCCCCCAGCTCTGGCCAGTGTTGAATCAACCCCTCAGGTTGCCTGCATCCCTTCGGCTCCTCTCCCTTTGACCGGCAGCTGAATCTCTCTGTTACACCTTGTAAAGCTGTCCTGCATCTCTGTCCTCAGAGCCTGGCCTTCCTGTTCCTCACTCAGAGATGTCACAGTGCCACACTTTCTCCAGGGCCTAACCCTGACTGTCTGGCAGTCACCAAGTCCACCTTCCTTCTGATCTACATAATTCCCGGGGGAGGGCATCTGAGGTTCCCCGTTCCCTTTCTGCTATTCCACTTGCTTCACAGAAAGGAATTAAGAACTATTGTGTGAATCCGGGCGGTGGTGGCGCACGCCTTTAATCCCAGCACTCAGGTGGCAGAGGCAGGGGGATCTCTGTGTGGGCTGGGTGAGATGGCTCAGCGTGTACTTGTCAAGCCTTATGGTGGTGTTGTTGGATCCCCAGCACCCACACGGTTGGAGGAGACAACTGACTCCAGCAGGTTGTCCTCTGACCTCCACAGAAGAGCCAGCACCCATCCCCCCACACAGTAATTTTACAATATATAAGAAAAATAACTATTTTGTAGTAGGCACGGTGGCACATGTCTGGAATACAGGGCTTGGGAGGTACAGGCAAGTTCTAGGTTGCCTTCGGTTACATAGCCAGTTCAAGGTCAGCCTGGGCTACAAGAGATCTTGTTTTGAACAACAGAAAAGCCACACATCTACAAACAACGGTAAAACCACCAACCAAACAAAACCTTATCTCTCAAACATAAAAATGAGAACCATAATTTCCATACTAATATTTAAGAACAAACTTAAAAACCACAGTTGTGTCCCATTACATACCAACCATCTAATATCCTATATAATTAATCTGTTATTTTCTCATGCCCTTTAGAATAAAAGGGCCTTGTATGTTTATTATTCCAGGGCTCAGAGGTTAAAGGCAGGAGGATCAGGAGCTCTAGGCCCTGCTACATAGTGAGTTTGAGGTCAAAGTGGGCTGTGTGAGACCCTGTCTCAAAAACCACAAACAAAATAAATTACCACCAACGAAAGACCCTCCCCTCCTGTGCATATAATGTGAAACCAAGATAGCAAAGATCTGAAAGTCTTTCATGTTCGCCAAATTTTTATTGTTTTAAAACAAGCTGCCCCAAACCTCAGTCATCTGCAGAATTTTGTTTAACCCTAGACTTCTGCAATCATTGAGTTCATTGAGCTCTGTGGCTCAGTGTTTGGGAGTCCGCGCCCCAAGAAGTGGCGCAAACAGGCGCGCTGGCTCCCTCTCGTGGCCAGCAGGGAGACGACACGGGAAGAAAAGGGTGTAGAAGCCTGAAGCAGTATTTCACTGATACAGACCTGAGCAATATGGTTCGCAATCCAGAGCCTGAGGAAATGTTGGACTTTGCCGGGTAAGGTAAATGGACTGTCCACTGGAGGGTGCTTCTAAGACATAAAGACGGAATGTGCTGGTAAGGAAAAACGGCAGCTACTTGTTCAGCCACGGTAAACTTTCCCTATGAGGGGAAACTCCAAGAAACAATCACTCTAGGGGCCTCTCTTCCCCCTCTTGCCTTCTCCCAACTGGAAGAGGCAAAGGGCACGTCCAGAGTTCCCAGGGCCAGGGCTCCCCAGCATAGCCTGGCCTCACCTTAGAGCCCCGGGGCTGCCTGGACGGGGACATGGGACCCCGCGTCTCTGCTTCGTCCCCTGCCAGATGTTCCGTTCATTCCATCCACCAGCCCCAGCAGGCTTTCAGGCCTCTCTCTACCAAATCGAGTGACTGTGTATTCAGGGAGATTGGTCGCAGCCTGAGACATTTCCCCTCCAAAGCATGAGGCCCGTGGGGCTGTGCTGCGCAGGACTGAGATGACGTCACCAACGAGGCCCTTTGCGTGCTCACCCTCTGTCATCCTGTTTGGAGGCTCCTAGGCTGTTTTATTTTGTTTTCAGTACCTGGTCTCATGTAATCCAGGTTGGTCTCAAACTGAATAGGCAGCTGAAGACGATGACGGCCTCCAGCCTCCACCTCTTACTGTGTGTCCCCACCTGGTTCATGGCCTTCTATTTTGATGGTAAAGAGGCAGAACCATTTCTATCTTATCACTGTGACAGCTCTTGACGGTGGCACTCATGGGTTCCCAAGATCTAGCTGCCTTCCGGTCTTAGTGGGGGGGGTGTCAATTACTCCAGGAAGGCCTTCTTTAGGTCCCTCAGGCAGGGGTGAGGTTTCCCTAACGCTGAGTCTCTTCTAGGGAGACAGGACATTCTGGAAACAGTGGTAAGTGAACACGGAGAACCCTCTAGTTACATGTGGGCAGGAGGGACCCTGTCTGTGTGCTACACCTTGGAGGGTGACCTGCCTTTCCTCAGCCCCCTGGTCTTCATGGGTGAGACTGTAAGGGGCAAGGGTACCTGTGCCTCCCTGTCATGCTTTGAGGATGTCTGCCCAGGATGTCTTCTTTCAGGGGCTGTCACCAATGAGGTCTTTTGTCACCAGGGGCCTTCCCCAGCTTTTCCTTCCCCTAAATGCCCTATGCTGCAGGCCTGCAAGCCTCCAGATCGAGCGGTGCTGCTTTGGGGTGGGTGCATGTCAGGGTTGCGTCATGGGCACACTGGCTGAGAGGCCCTTAAGCTCAGGATGAATGCAGGAGCTAGAGAAGGTGGCTGAAAGGGGGCGGGGTTTAGTTGATAAATTCAGTGGGCAGGGAATGAGGAGGTGGGAAGAGGCCCTGCTGGGGACGGACAGAGTTGAAGGAGCTCATACCTAGAGGAGACCTCAGAGGCCTCCAGCCTCCGGCTACACCTGGGTCACTTTCCATTTTATCCGTTTCACTGGCTGCAGCTGATTTGAGCTCCCTGCAGCTGTGTCTGACTCCCCCTGTTTGACCCTAGGGCTTCAGGGAAGGCTTCCCGTGTGATGAAATTCTGGGCCGGGTTTCAAGAATGAGAAAGGGCCTTCCAGGAAAATAGCTTTCTAGAGAGTAGCGATAGCGTGCGCGTGAAGATCACCCGATTGGATGCAGCAGGAAGGACCCCGTCTTCGTGCCTCACCTCAGAGGGAGTTCTGCCCCTCATGGGTGAGAAGCCCGTGGAACAGTGGTGTCGACCCACAGTGTCAACAAACCCCTGGAGCGTGAGGGAAAGAGGAGCGTTGGTGCCTTCAGTGAGAATGGTGGGGAGGGAAGGACAACAGGAGCAAATGTCACCTGGTTATCAAAGACGTGGCGTTTCTAACGCTACAAAGGACATCATCCCATGCTAGCGATTTCAGTGGGCTGGTGAGGCGGGTCTCCAGGTGTCAGTGGGCCCAGGAGAGCGAGGGAGGCCAGAAACAGAAGCAAAGAGCAAAGACAAGGAAGGAAAGATCAATTTCCAACAATGGGCTCAAAGGAAAAAAAATGGCCTGAGGGTGAGTGTTTCACAAGAGAGAGGCAGAAGGGGCTAAATTGTCATCTTAGTTCTCCTGTGTGTTATGGAATTATGAAGTGTATGTGTTTAAAGAAAGAAAGTAATATAGTCGGTCCAATAATGTGGAGATGAAAACCAAATTTCAGAACAAAGTGGGGAGTCAGGCAGAGGGCCAATGGGAAGTCACAGAATGCCAGCCATTGCTCCAGGGGCAGGGACAACCCAGGGGGAGACGGGACATCTGACATGGCAGGCCGAGGCAGGCAGGCTCCTTTGTATATCTCCTGTAGGGACGAGAGGGAGAGACAGAGAGCAGGGAGGTGGGAAGAAGGGAGGAGAGGGGTCAGTGAGCAGGAGGGACCACCACTTCATGATGCCCATGACAGAGATGTTCACTGGGTGGCACAGGTCTGGGTGAGGCCAGGGACATGGGCTGATGGAGGTGAGGATGAGGGGACTGTTCTGAGGGAGGGGACTGTGAGCCTGAACTTCACTGTCTTTCTCCGTGTCCTGGAATCTCTTAAGAGGATGGTCGGTGTGGCATTCTCCAGAGAGGTAAGACAAAAGGGACCGTGGCTGTGGGAGCTGTTCAGGGTATCAGAGAGAATATCTGGGGAGGAGGATGGAGGTCTTAGAAGCAGCAACTGGGAACAGGAAGCAGATCTGTGCTATTTCCTGCCCTGGGTCCTGGGAGTGTGGGAGCTGAGCAGCCTCCCCCCTGGGAAGCAGAGGCTGGGGATGGCACAGAGCTCATCTTCATGGGAAAACATCTTCAGAGTATTCTGCGTGGGAAGGGACTGGGGAAAGTGGGGTGGCTGTTAGTGGCTTGGATCTGGCTGGGGGGGGGNGGTAGGGGTGTGTGTGTGGAGCTTGCATAAAGGTGGGGATGGGTGAGGGAATGAGAGGAAGAACATGGCTGGTGAGATAGACCCCAGCGTTCCTGTCTTCAGACACTTGGTTTTGTTGGGAAAATGGGCTGAAGTCCCAGGCAAGTCTAGGCAGGATCTGAAGAGAGAAGTTGACCCCTCTTGACTAGGCGTGGCTGGGTATTATAACAACTAACCAAGTCTGTGGCTTTAGAAATCTGTCAGCTCAGAAGCTAGGTGTCTGGAGCTGGAAGTCGGCAATGAAGGGCAGGGATGGCTCCTGAGGGTCCCAGGAGGCCAGAGTCTGCATTGAAGGGCAGGATTCCCTCTGCTCTTGGAGACGGTTCCGACTCCCTTGCTGGCTTGCAGACAGCCATCTTCCTCTGTCTTCATGCACTTCTGCTTTCTGAGTGCCTGTCTCCAAGTTTTACTTTGTAATTACGTTTAGTGTGTGTGTGTGCGCATGCACGCGTGCATGCGTGTGTGCGCATGTGTGTGTGTGTGTGTGTGTGTGTGTGTGTGTGTGTAGGACATACAGTGTGTGCCTGAGGGACAGAGGACAATTTTAGGAAGTTGGTTTTCTCCCTCACCATGTAGCGCCCAGGGATAGAACTTCAGGCTTGGTGGCAAGTACCTTTACATGGTGAGCCATTTCAGTGGCCCAGATTTCACTTTTTTATGATGACAGCAGTCATGCAGGCCTAGGACTGGCCCTGCCAATCTTATGTCTATCTAATTACTTCTGTAAAAACCTGTTTTTAAATAAGAGCGCTACCAGAGGCTCAACTTAATCTGTAATGTCAGCCCTTGGAAGACTTGAGGCAGAAGGATTGCCATGAATTCAAGACCAACCTGGGCCACAGAACGAACGACATTTTCCCCTTAAAAGGAGAACAAAAAGCTGTGTTAGTAGTACCAAATTTTGATCGGAACTGGGTCGCCCCCACCATCCCATAGTCGCAGAACCAATAAACCTAGGCAAGAATTGACAAGTGAGGGCTTATTCCCCCACCCCACCCCCAAGAGGCATTCTCAAATCAAAGTTGCAAGCCTCAGAGGCCAGGGAAGGCCTAAGCGGCCCCAAAGAGGGCAGGGTAGGCTACTTAAGGCCTGGGAGAGTCATGACTTTTCTGGGAATAGGTGGAGATTTTCCCAGAATCCAACAGCCACTTCAGTTTGCTCCTTTTCTGGCTCTTTCTGTCTTAAGGATGGTTGTTAACTGTCGTTTAAATGACACTGGAGGGGTCATTTAACACATCTGACCTCAGGCTGGCAGCATTTCAGGCTGGACACTTGGAGAGTCCACCTGAGGAGGAACTAGCTCCCTGCCCAGGGGCATCCTGTCCTCAAAGGGGAGCCTGCTAAGTAAGGATGGTGTAGAACTCAGTCAGGCCACCTCTGCAGCGCTCTTGAATTGCAAGGACACAGCTGAACCAGGGCACTGCAAAGCTGAGGCAGGAGGATTGCCTGTTTAAAGCCAGTCTAGACTCTATCATGACATGTAATTAAGAAAAAAGCGTATGGTGGGAGTTAGGACACGAACATAGGATTTTTGAGGGCACCCAGTTCACCCGTAGCGGGAACACAGGTATTCTGAGCCTCGTGCCGCTGCCGGGTGATCAGGAGGAAGTAAGAATGTTTCGTATAAATTCCCGTCCTTCTGCTCTCCTCCTCCTTTATGTTATGGTTTTTGACTCTTTAAGAGGCAAGCCACGCCCACTCCCAG
>LOJH01051495.1:0-12506 GCA_001685095.1 Ellobius talpinus
AGGGAGGGAGGAAGGAAAAAAGAGGGAGGGAGGGAAGGAGGGAGGGAGGGAAGGAAAAGGGAAAGGAAAGGAAAGAAAAGGAAAGGAAAGAAAAACACAAGGGTTGGAGGGCTAAAAATAGGTTTCTTCCCCGTAGCAAATGAAACTGGGTTTGAGGTGGAGTGTTAAGAGAGATGGCTCAGCAAATGAGAGTACATATTGCTCTTGCAGAATTCCAGTTCAGGTCTCCACTCATGTGTATGTGTTTAGCAGAGGCCTTTAATCCTAGCTCTCAGAAGGCAGAGGCAGGTGGATCTCTGTAAGTTCAAGGCCTGCCTGTTCTATATAGTGAGTTCTAGGACAATTAGGACAGAGAGACCCTGTCTCAAAAAACAAAACATGAATAAATTTAGGGGGTTGAAAAGATGGTTCTGGAGTTAAAAGCAATAGTTGATTTTCCAGAAAAACTGATTCAATATCCAGCACCTACATGATGGCTCACAATCATATGTAACTAAAGTTCTAGAGGATCTGATATCCTTTTCTGGCATCCACAGGCATTGCAGTCACAGTATACAGATATACATGAAGATAAAACACCCATAAACACAAAAGAAAAATAGATGAAATGGGGGAAAAAATTTTTAAAGACAGTGAGAGCCAGGTGTGGTGATGCATTCCAGCACTTGGAAGGCAGAAATAGGAGGAGGATCTATAACAATCTGAGACTAGCTTGTTTTACAAAGTGAGTTCCAAACCAGCAAGGGCTATATAGTGCAACATTGCCTCAAATAAACAAACAATGAAATATAAAAGCTCAGGGGGCCGGAATGACAACTCAGAAGATAAAAGCACTTGTTCTTGCAGAAGACCCAAGTTCAGTTCAAAGAACCCATACGACAGCTCACCCTCTTCTGGCCTTCCTAAGTACCAGGCACATAGGTGTACATGCAAGCAAGCACTCATACAAATGAAAAGTAAATATCAGCTGAATCAGCTAGACACAGGGCTCAGTGGTTAAGAGCACTTGTTCTTGCATAGGACCTGAGTTTAGTTCCCACCACTATAGTTGTCAGTTCACAACTACCCCTAACTCCAGCTCCAGGGGATTTTACATTCTGCTTGTTCTACAAGCACACATACACATGTACCAACCATAAATGCACTCACATACACATAGACACAAATGGTTTCGTTTTTTACTCAACTGAATGGTATATTTACATTAAACCTGAACTGTGTGTAATTAATTGCTGCACACTTCTTGATTTTCAATAAACGTCAAGAGTTTTTTCCAAAGGAATACTACAGAGTGCAGATAAAGTATATTATTTATTTTTAAAATCTCATAGAGGGGCTCACTTGCCCCCACAGTCTGACCAACTGAATTCAAATACTAGAATCCATTTAAGGTAAGAGAAACAACCCCATAAAGCTCTCCTCTAACAACACACCAAATGCATACTCAATAAAGATAAAAAAAAAAACCTACTACTTTTTAAAGCCTCCTGCCAGGCAGTGGTGACACATGCCTTTAACCCCAGCATTCAGGAAGAGGCAGACAGATCTCTGAATTCTAGGCCAGCCTGGTCTACAGACGGGTTCAAGACAGCTATTAATAGTCTCTCCATGCAACTGATTCTGTGTACACCACCAACAGAAGACTCTTTCACCAACCACACTTCTATTCCAACAGTTTTTGCTGTGACAACCAAATGCCAAATTTCTTAGCATACTTGCCTTAACATCTTCTCAATATCCTCTTCCATCTATTTCCATAAAAACACCAAGCACACAGCATATATTCCAGCCACATCATTTATATTTACTTTACATGAAATACCCTTCCTCATGTGTAAGAAACCTAAGTACTTACAGTCTTAGCAACTTTTGTTCAAATCACATCAAGCTATATATGAATTTTTCCAGCAACGTCCAAGACCCATGTCTGAAATAGTCCTATCTGCTTACCTTTAATCATTACCTGAGCATTGCTTGTAAGGAAACTGTGTACCCTACTTCACCAGATTCTACAGTCAAAAGTAAAAACCACCTTGGTTCACCATTATATCCCAAAAGCCTAATCCTTGATAAATACTCAGCATCTACTAGCTACAAAGAAACAGAAAACAAATGAAGGTCAGGTGGTGGTGATGGCTCACACCTTTAATGTGCGCAGAGACAGGTGGATCTCGAGTTCGAGGCCAGCCTGGTCTACAAGAGCTAGTTCTAGGACAGGTTCCAAAGCTACAGAGAAATCCCCCTCAAAAAAACAAAAAACAACAAAAAAAATTTTCCTGTTGCCTGCAAGATGTAGGGCTCTCAGCTACTTCTTCAGCATATGTCTCCACACCACAATGACCCATGATGATAATGAATTAAACCTCTGAAAATGGTTAAGGCTCCATCACCTCATATAGCCAGGACAGAATCGGGAGACGTTACGTGAGTCTCAGCCCTGCTACAGGATCTAACAACAATGGGCCTAACTTTATTCCCAGGTGAAGTGACACTGAGGACAAAAGGATAAAAAGCACATAAGAGACCTAACACCTCCCCCATCACACTGAGGAAAGGCTGCTGCTGATGCTACGGTTATCACTGTGGCTATGGGTTCTGCTATATGCTGTTAAGTTTTAGCTTCCGCAGCATATTCATTCATTCATTCATATACACATACACACTTACTTCTCTTCCTATATGGTCTTAGTCAATTACCTACTTGTCTTCCCTAACTTGAAATTTGGGAATAATCTTAGATTTCGCCCTCTGGCTACTTATACTGGAAACAAAACCAAGTTATGCCTCAGCCACTGAACTTCCAAACCTTCCTACATTTTTCCATCTTCTGTGATAAAGACCACCCTTACCAGAGCTAGAATCCTTTAAATCTCACTTCTTACTGTCTTCTTCACGAGTTTTTTCTTCATTTTAATATCTTGCACCCATTTAAATGACTATACTGTAAAAATTAAACTTCTATAGGCAATGTTAGTTCCGAATGGTGGGTGGGTGGCTAAAGCAGAAGAGAAGAAATACCAGAGTTCACTATCAACCCAGGTAAGGAAGGAGATGGTGCAGTCAGTGAAGTGCTTGCCACTCAAGCATAGTTTGGGCCCTCAGGAGCAGTGACACTGTAATCCCCCAATTCTGAGGGAAGAAGAGGAGAATCTCTGAGCCTGTTGCTCAGATGTCTACCTTAAACAATGAGCTTCAGATTCAGTGAGATCCTGTCTCAAAATATAAGGTGGGGAGTGACTACAACAGACACCCCAAACCCACACATATAGGAACATACAAACACATACACAATGATAATTTTGCACTGTGATCAAGGTTTCTGGTTTTAGATATAAACATAGTTCTTAATCCTTAAACTAGGTGTTAATGGCTCAGATCTGTAATCCCAGTACACAGAAAGTTCAGGTAGGACTGTCACAGCTTGAAGCCAGCTGAGTTATAGTATAAGACTCTCATTCATGTATGTATGTTTGTATACCCTCAGAACACCAGGCAGGTAGGAGATTCGGAAAAGATTTGAAGGGAACCTGAGCTACTGGACTATTACAGTGAGTTACATGCCACCTTGTAGTACAGAATGAGACTTTGTCTCAGAACAACAACAAAAACAGTGCCTGAAGAGACAGCTCAGCAGTGAAGAGCACCCACATGGTACCTCACAACTGTCTGTAACTCCAGTTCCAAAGAATCTAATGCCTTCTTCTGCTCTTCATGGTACCAGACAGACACACGGTGTATATAAATGCATGCAGACAAAACACACATAATTAAAAATGAAAAAAATAAACCCATCTAGAGAAGCAAATGAAAACTGGAAAAAAATACTGCTCAATCACACAATTTCTGCAAAAAAAAATTCTTATCTTGAACACTGCCAATAGAAACAATTTGCCTTCCAGTTTCTCATACTGTTAATACCAATTCAGCAGGGCAGCAGTGGTACACACATTTAATCCCAGGACTCAGGAGGCAGAGACAGGTGGATCTGTGAGATGAAAGAATAAGTTCTAGGACAGCCAGAACTGTTACACAGAGAAACCCTGTCTCGAAAAACCCAGAGAGAGAGAGAGAGGGAGAGGGAGGGAAGAAGAAAGGAAGGGGGGTGTTTTGCTTTTTGGGACAGGGTTTAGAGAGATAGTGATCAAGTAAGTCCTTGTCTTTACCCATTTTATCTGGATGTCCATTAAAATAAAAACCGACCACTAGCTGGGAGGTAGTGGCACCTGCCTTTGATCCCAACACTTGGGAGATAGAGACTGGATAGAGAAAACCTGTGTGTGTTGAGGGGAAAGACCTACCATTAATTTCCTATAGGAGTTGACACAACTAGTTAACATAATGTGCACATTTTGTGCAACATCAAGTGCTGTCTTAGCTTTATTTTGTCCCAGAGTCATTTTATATAGCCCTAGATAGCCAGAAACTATATTACTTTGTAGCCTAGGCTAAACTCTTAACTGGAAATAATTAGTCTCATCCTTCTAGAGTTCTGGGATTATAGGTAAACACCCCACACATACAGCTTTCCTAAACCATTTTACAGTGAATTCTCACTTATTGCTCACTACAAACTATAATAGTGGGTACTATGGGTAAAAAAAAAAGATGATCCATAAGTCAGGTCATTAGCCCAAGGTTATTTAACAAAGCCATGGGATTCTCAACTCTAGAAGTCTAACTCCATTTAACCAATTCCCCTTTTCCCACTCAGAGACAGGGTCTCACTGTAGCTCTGGCTGTCCTGGAACTAGCTCTATACAGCAGGCTGGCCTCAAATTCACAGAGAGTCACCTTTCTCTATCTGCCAGTGCTGGGATTTTTTTGTTCATTATGTTGTTGTTGTTGTTGTTTTTGAGACAGGCTCTCACTACAAAAGCAGCCTTGGGTAGCCTAGAACTACTTATGTAGACCATGTTAATCTCAGATTTTTCTCAACAAAACTGCAAACTGTTTTTTGAGGCATTTATTTTTAAAAGAATCTACATTTAAACACAAATTTTATCTGTGGGGCTGGAGAAATGGCTCAACGGTTAAGAATAATGGCTAAGAGTACTTACTGCTCTTACAGAAAACCTGGGTTCAGTTCCCAGTATCCACATGACAGCTCCAATCTCAAGGGATCCACACCCTCTTTTGATCCACACCAGGCACATACATACATACATACATTCAAGCTAAATATTCACAGACAAAATAAATCTAAAACTAAAAAAATCCAAATTGCTAAGAGGCTTAATTAATCAATTAATATTTATTCTCTTAGCTCCCATTGTCTGTTTATGTTCGTACTTATTATATCATGCATGTGGTGGTCTGAGAACAACTTTATAGAGATGGTTCTACTTTTTAACCTTTACATGGATTCTGATTGAACGCTGGTCTACAGGATTGCAAAAGCAAGTACTTTTACCCACTCAGCCATCTTGAAAGCCCCATTTTAAACTCTTCAAAAAATGAGCAACAGTAAATCTGTATCAAAATTTCAAAAGGAAACTACTAACCATAATATGAAAACAGTCATTTGCAAAAATCAATATTGTTATTTTGATTTTTTGGTTTATTTCTTCCATTTTGTTTTAAAACAGGGCCTTCCTACATTATAGACCAGGCTGGTCTCAAATTCTCAATTGTCCCTGCCATCGCCTCCTCAGCGCTGGAATTATGGATGTGGACAAATGAACACACCCAACTCAAAATTTATTTATTTTCTAAAATATGTAAGATTTCATAAATTTTCATGCCATCCTTTGTGAAGGGGCCATGCTGGTCTTTTCTGTATTGTTCAATTTTAGTATATATGCTGCCAAAGCGAGCACAAAATTTAATGTTTTAACTTGTCTTAATCTTTAGCATAAGTTATTTTACTTAGAAATTAATTTCACTAATGTTTACCACAGTCAAAATAACTTCAAGTTAGGTATAACGCAGCATGCCTGCAGCCCTAGCTACTAAGGAGGATGAACTCCCAAAGTCAGGTGAATACTAGAGTTTCCAGGCCACCTAAGCAACACAGCAAGACCCCATCTCAAAAGAGAAAAGAATCTGAAAACCACAAAATAACTATTTTCTGTTTCCCATAAATTAATTGTTGGGTATTATAAACTGGCAGAATGACTTTTTTTTGGTTTTTCGAGACAAGGTTTCTCTGTGTAACAGCCCTAGCTGTCCTCGAACTAGCTCTTATAGACCAGACTGGCCTCGAACTCACAGAGATCCGCCTGCCTCTGCCTCTCGAGTGCTGAGATTAATGGTGAGCGCCATCACCGCCCTGTTTTTCGAGACAGGGTTTCTCTGTAGCTTTAGAACCTGTCTTAGAACTTGTAGCTCTTGTAGACCAGGCTGGCCTCGAGACCCATCTGCATCTGCCTCCCAAGTACTGGGATTAAAGGCAGAGCTGCCGCAGTTGACACCACCACCTGGCTCAACTTCTGAATTGTTTTGGAAATTTATACTCCCACTTGTATCAGGCAACATTCTTCCTACACTTCTTCCCTTTCTTTAACCACTTAATGTCTACAAATATCATTATGCATCAATTTTTTTCTTTATTTCTTTTTTTAGATCAGCTGACCTAGAATGAGATGCTCCTGCCTCTGAGTGCTGAGATTAAAGAAGTGTGCCACAACTGCCATGCTGCATTGATTTTCGAGTGTTTCAAATTACTTTCTTCAATGAATAGACTAAAGAAGGTATAAAATAAAATGTCCAAAAGCATCAAAGGCAGAAATCCTCTTCACCCTCCCTAGCACCAATTCACTGGGCATGCTAATAAAGTCTCTACTTAAGCAATAAAACACAAGCTCCTACTGGGAAAAGGCACCCATATTATAACACACAGTACTTACAACTTAAAAAAAATGTCATTTACTATCTTACTGTCAACCAAACAACCTTCTTGAGGTCTTATCAGTGAATTTACATGGGCTTGAGAAATTTAAGGTACAGGACAAAGTATTCTACTACACTGCACCACAATCAGCAATACCTCACTAAACCAAGGAGCTGTTTAACCTGATTCCAAAACAACTCTAATACACACATTTCCTAACTAAAAAACAAAATTAAAACATAATCCCAAGGTCTGAGCTAGGAAAAAATTTTTATTCCATAGAAGTATTCTAAATAAGATGGTAAGTAACTTATACAATGCTACCCTGAGAAAAATAAAACAGACATTAAAAACAAAATTGTGACTTGCTTCTGTAATCCCAACACTGGGGAGACAGAAGCAGGAAAACTGTAGCAAAATAATCATCTTTACCAGTTCTCTACATTAACCTAGTGGTCAAAATAAGTATATTTTATATACTATCTCCTTGGTGCCTTTGAAACTGGGGGAGAAGCGAGTGGGTTGGGGCATAAACCAAAGTCAATCTAGTTACTCACACAGTAGGGCTACTGGAGGAATCTTTACCCTACTTAATTGTGATAGGTCCTAAAACTGTCACTCATCTTTACAGAGTGTGTTCTTAACTCAAGTGCTCACCTTTGGGGTTTTTTTTGTTGTTGTTGTTTTTGTTTTTTCCAAGAACGGGTTTCTCTGTATAACAGTCCAGGCTGTCCTGGAACTTGCTCTGTAGACTAAGCTGGTCTCGAGCTCACAGCTGGGATTAAAGGAGTGCACCACTGCCTCCTTAAGTGCTCTTAAGAGATTTCCAAGCAGTGACAAAATGTTCAATGAGCAATAAAGGAAAAGGAGGAGGAAAAAAAAAGTCAACCCTCATCAGGTGAATCTGAGTAAAAAGCCAACCTAGCCAGCCTGGTCTACAGAGCAAGTTCCAGGATGGCCAGAGTTACACAGAAAAACCCTGTCTCAAAAATGAAGGGGGATAGGGAGTGGGCATTACCTCCATCACTGCTCGAAAAATCAGCAGAAATCAGTTCTTCAATTACTCAAAAATTTACTTATTAACTTCTGTGGCCAATTTTACAAAAAAAAGTTTACAAATAGCTTTCATTATCTTTTAGAGAAAGGGTAGAACAAAATTATGTTTCAAACGGCACAAAGCGCAGAAAAGATCTCTTCGAAGCCAGCCTGTTATACATAGGACTGCCGCAGCTACGCGTGAGATCTCAAAATAATAATTAACTAAACATTATATTTCGAAGTTTTGCACAACTTATATCAAACTCAATTTTTCGGGGGGGGGTCAAAACATGGTTTCTCTGTGTAACAGCTGTCCTGGAACTCACTTTGTAGACCAGGGTGGCCTCAAACTGAAATCTGACTGCTTCTGCCTCCCAATGCAGGGATTAAAAGAATAATGGGCCACCCTGACTAGCCTGAATACGATTTTTAATGGATCAAATGCAAATACTGAAATACAAACATAAAAGTATAAAAACAAAATATAAAAAGGTTTCTATTCCCTCCCATTTCATGACAAAACATGAAACTACACCAAGTCACTGGAATGAAGCAACCTGGCAATTTCACAGTGTACCTAGGGGTCCTCTTAATTCTGCATTAGTGCCTAAACTTAGAAATTCCCAGCAATCCCAGCACTCAGAAGGCAAAAGAAGATGAATCTTAGTGAATTTGAGGTCAACCTAGTCTACACAGACAGTCCCAGAACAGCTTGTACTGTTACACAGAGAACCCTGTCTTGAAAACAAAACCCCCAAAAAAATTTGGGTTTAAATACTTATCTATTCTGTAATACTTCAGTTTACAGTTTACCAACTCACTGGATCTAATTGCCTTTTTTTCTTTTTTCTTTTTGGTTTTTCTAGACAGGGTTTCTCTGTAGCTTTGGGCTTTGGAGTCTGTACTAGAACTAACTCTTGTAGACCAGGCTGGCCTCGGACTCACATAGATCCACCTGCCTCTGCCTCCTGAGTGCTGGGATCAAAGGTATGCACCATTACTGACGGGCCTAACTTGTTTTTTGTCCGTTTGTTTTCCCAGAGACAGTTTCCCTGTGTAGCCCTGGCTGTCCTGGAACTTGCTCTGTAGACCAGGCTAGCAAATTTACTTTTTTTTTACTTTATTGATATTTTGCATACATGCATGTCTGTGTGTCTGTGTTAGGGTCAGAACCCCTGGAGGTAGTTACAGGCAGTTTGTAAGCTGCCATGTGAGTGCTGAGAATTGAACCCAGGTCCTCTGAAAGACCAGCCAGTGCTCTTAACCACTGAAACATCTCTCCAGGCCCATGCTAATTTACTTTTTAAGTTTGTGGAGTCTAGAATTTCAACCAGCTCTAGATTAAACAAAAATCAGTCACAGTAAACAACTTTTTACATTCTTAAAAATCAAAATATAGACACTCCAAGTTTTACTATCATACCTGTTTCTGTATGTAAAGAACTATTAAAAATGTAATGGTACCCTCCATAAGTTCAGAAGGGTACCATTTTCTTTGTACTCACTTCTTTAGTCAGAAACAAAACCAGAAACAGAGGCTTCTACAATTTAAATTGTACGTCGTCTGTGTTTGGTGGTGTAAACCCTTAATTCCACCAATGAGGAGGCAGAGGCAGGCAGATCTCGCTAAATTCCAGACAAGCCAGGGCTAGATAGTGATACCCTGTATCCAATTTAAAAAAAAAAAGCGGCTGAAGAGATGATTTAGTGGTTAAGAGCTCTGGCTGCTCTTCCAGAGGACCCCAGGTTCAATTTGCAGTATCCAATGGCAGCTCACAACCGTCCATAACTCCAGTTCCAGGGGACCTGACAGCCATGGCAAAACAAGCCTGGCACTGTGGCACAGGCCTTTAATCCCAGCAATCAAGAGGCAGAGGCAAAAAGTTTGAGGCCAGTCTGGTCTACATTGAGAGTTTCAGTATAGTCAGAGACATATATATTCAAAAAGAGCAAAATATTAACTCGCTACAACTTTTAGAAAAAAGTTACTATTTACATAAAATTTTAATACCAAGAATAAATCAATTTCAATGTTGAATTTTTTTCATATTTGAGACTCTAGTAATTGGTGACAGGCAGTGGTGGCACACACCCTTAATCCCAGAACTTGGGAGGCAGAGAAAGTTCCAGGACAGCCAGGTCTACAGAGAGAAACAAAACAAAACAAGAAATTATGAAAAAAAGTAAAGACTCCAGTAATTGTATCCAAGGATATGCAAAGCAAGTTTCGCTTTTTAACCACGAAAGTTAGTCAAAGCTATACAAGTTAGCTAAATACATAGATTAGACATACACATAGAGAATACAGTGGTCCACCTGAACAGAAATGTTTGAATAGAACTTCAAGACTAAGCCACTTAAACTAGGACTTTTCAAAATAATTCATTTAAAAAGTTTTCCATACAGTATTTTAAGTTACTGGCTAGGTCAAATACGGTAACTTGTGAACAGATTACAGAACTACATTATTGCATGGTGGGGGTGGGGGACGACAAAAGGGCATAGAAAATGTCTGTAGACATTGTCTATACCTACAAATGAATAATGTCTATACGGAGAATGTTGATGACATAATATTTTAAAACTTCTCTTAGACTACACAAACTTCACTGCTGAATACTCATGTAAGTTAGAGCCTTTAAGAACACCGCAAGATTCACCCTTCGCAATCGTTGCAGCTTAACAGACTCATGGTTCAAAGAACACAGCCTCTAGAAGCAAAGGAAAGCACCTGTTCTATCTTATTTTCATTCTTTAATAGAGTCTTACTCAGAAACATGGTCAACAGTTCTTTACAAACTTACAGGGTACATTTAACCCCATTATGCACTCTCACTGGCAGATGGAGGGATGACGTTGAGCCTGTTCTCTGAGTTAAAGAGTTGTAGTAAGGGGGAACATCTTGTGGACTGTCAGACGACCAGCCACTATTCTTTTTCATTATCCTGGCCTCTCAAACAACTCAGACAGCAAAATAGAACCAGGCTGGTGACTATCATAATAACACTACTAAACTAATAACACTGAACTAAGTAAGCAGAAAAAAGAACGGGATGACAAGAGTCTCCCTGCATTTCTCCGAACAAAGGGGCAGAGTGGAGAAAAGAAACTCGATCTTAACTGAAACAGCAAAATTCCAAAAAATAAAACATACACAAAATTTACTATATATTTTCAAACTTATACAATCACTTTAGTTGGAAGTCCATGACGGGGGTTCTTTCAATTTCTTATCTCCATTTCTAATTACCTAATTCCAAAAAAGCTTTATTTTTTTCTCTTTCCTCCTAAATAAGTAACAATAAGGTGCAAAGAAAATGCCTCAGGTCTCCTCACCTGATGACTGAGTCTGAGACATTTTGGTTTCACACCAAAAAGATGTAAAATGAACTGTATTCCATCCTGATTCTTTAAGCAAGAATGGGGAAAGGGGACCAAAGAATAGTATTTTGTTATAGTTCATGTTACACTTCAAATCCTGGATCACACACACCCCTAAGATTTTCCTTCCAACCCCATTCCTCAACAGAAAGTCTGCTCAGACCAAAAATTTTTGAAAGTGGGAAAGCAAAGGAAAAGAATAAAGTGCAATAGGAGAGAAAGATTTGAAATACCTCACTCACCAGTAACACACACACAAAACTAAAAGTGCAGGAAAGTGCTTACACACAAGTGTACTGGCATTCCCCAAATTAATTTGCATGTAGCCAACAATAAAGGTCCATGCACCACCAACTCCGAGCACTTAATTCCAGAACACACAACGATGTGGAATGACAGTGTTGCAATGACTGTATCAGAAGGCAAAGAAAATGGTCGGGCTGCTGGACGTCCTCAACCAGTCCATTCAAACACCTTCAAAATTAAACACGGGCCGAGGCACGGGAAGACATACACAGAAACACCGAAAAATAAGAGTGCAACGACCAGAAAAAAACGAAGGGAAAGGTGGAAGGCCGGGAGTCCCGAGACTAACCTGTGCCGTCGCTGGCCGACGCCGAGAGGGCCGGAGACGAGAGTTTAGGCCGCTTGGCTGAAGGCGGCCCCGGTTCCACCACATTCTCGGCCATTTTTAATTCTTTCGGAGATACAGCAGAGGAAAAACGAGAATCCTGAGGAAATCTCTTCTTCGGCCCGGGGTCCCCGCCCCGCTCCTAAGGGTGGGCTCGGGAGCTCCGCCGCCACCCAAGGGGGGTGGGGGAAGTTCCTTTTTCTCTTCGCCCGGTTGCGGCGGCCGGAGAGGGATGCGAACTCAACAGAAATGGTAGGGGCAAGTGCGAGGGGCCGGGCCTGAGGAGGGCACAGCAACACTGATCCGACGGGCACGTCCGCTGCAGCGAATTCTCGGGAACTCACAGCTCTACAAACGCAGTCCCCAGCCCGCCACGGCGAGCCCGTAACCAGCCGAGGTCTCTCGGAGCTCCGCCGCCGCCATCAGCCTCTTCCTCCTCGGCGCTGTCCTCCTCCTTCTCATCGCCACAAGGAGGCGGGGGCGAAAAAGGGGGAGAGGAGGAGGCGACCAGAGACACTCACCTCCTCCCGGTGCCCCCTCCCGGGCCTGCGCCCCCCTCCTCCTTCTCCTCCTCCTCTTCCTCCTCCTGGCGCTGCGCTCCGCGCCGCCGCTGCCGCACCGGCCCCT
>LOJH01051496.1:0-12505 GCA_001685095.1 Ellobius talpinus
TGAACAAGGAAGTCAAAAATAGCATTAAAATTTAAAGTGTCCTCATCTCCAAAAAGTAACCAAGGGCTTCAGTTCAACCTTGCGATCCTCTCTGGACGTCAGGCAGCAAGCTGTAATGTGTGGACTTAGCTGTTCATTGAGCAGATTTTTTTCCAGGAGGGGCACAGCTCCCTTGCAGTAATCTTAATAGATGCAACTGGGCTCCATTTCCTGGCTTGGAGGTGATGAAAAATTAATTTCCATACTTCAGATATAATAGTTCCCACTCACAGCCCTACAGTAGAAGTAAATAGATCATCAATAGTTACTATTTTAGCAAGGCTGTGTGTCGAGGAGCCTGTCGGTCGCAAATCCTTTTCAACAGACATGTTATTTCTTCTGGGGGAACAAACAGATTTGTTGTAGATCAGAGAGTCAACTGACAGATGGCCTTTGTGAAAACACATCATTTGTATAAATAAATTATATTTTTACCACGGCATTCAGCATTTGTAGTTTTGGAGAAAAAAAAATCAATGCCCCCGTTCTTTAGAATGGGCCTGAACTGGAAAAGGCCCTCCTGTGTGTGATGGCTCACACTGCATGGATCTGCCAAGACAGATGCTGAAGTCCAAGTCCTCTAGATGCCTGCTGCCTTTCGCCATCACAAGCCCCGCCTAGAGGTAGCAGGGTGATCTCCCAAACAGCATCATAGAGCAGAACAAGCTATCAGCTGGCACGCTCCCCAAGCCCTAGTTCTGTTTCTGTTAAACTTCATGCTACCATGTGCCTCGGTTTTCCTAACCACAACTTTGCATAATTGGGACTGATGGTGGATCTGTCTAAGAGACCTGGAATAGTTCATCTTGCTTCATAACACAGTTCATCACTTAAATGCTAAGTAGCTGGTAGATTCATTCAAAACCCAGACTAGCCTTGACTCTGAGCCTAATGCTGTCTCAGTCATGCACGTTGGAGCTGCACACATGTAACACACACTTCAAATATTTACGCATTTATGTGCAAATATGCATAATACATATTTATATCTGTGCATCTATACACTTACTAACTCTAAATATCCTGCTCTCAGATTTCCTTTTTATTTTTAAATTACCATACAAAGAAAAAGGGTTTCCCTTTGGCATTTTCATGTGTACTTTTTTAATTACTATTTTATTTTATTTGTATGGGTGTTTTAGTTGTGAGCTGCCATGTGATTGCTGAGAATCAAACCCAGGTCTTCTGGAAGAGCAGCCAGTGCCCTTAACCACTGAGCCATCTCTTCAGCCCATTACATACTTTTTTGAAAGATTTGTTTATGTTTGTATGTCTGTGCACCACATGCATGCAGTGCCCTCAGAAACCAGAAGAGGGCGTTGGACCTCCTAGAATTGGAGAAATTACAAATGGTTGCAAGGCACCACTGAATTCTCTGCAAGAGCAACAAACGCTTTTAACCACTGAGCCATCTCTCCAGCCCCCAATACTTAGGTTTTTTTTTTTAATTTAATGCTTTGAGAATTTGACGGATGAGTACTGTATTTACATCATTCCCATCCTCCCTCTCCTCTCTCCAGCTCCTCCTGTGTCCCTCCACTCCCTCTCAAATTCATGTCCTCTTCTTTAATTATATGTGTAGGTATGCATATATATGTACATATAAGTAAAATATTGAGTCCCTGGAGTGTTGTCCTTATGCACATGTGTTTAGGGCTGACTATTTGAGGTTGGATTACCCAACAGGGTCCTTGTCCTTGGCGAAAACTACAGCCATTGTGTGTAGTTCCTCATCTAGGAGTACAGCCTTGTAAACTTCCCCCATCTATGCTAGCATGTCAACTAGTCTGGTCATTATGTGTACTGTTGAAATTCCATGGGTGCAGCTTCTGTTATATCTAGAAGACACTATCCAGCAGAGGAATCCTAGTCCTCTGGCTCTTACAACCTTATTACCTCCTTCCCCCCCATTCGCTGAGCCTAGATGTAGGGGCTGCATCCATTGGGGCTGTTAAGAAAGGACAGGTTTTTATTAATGTTTTCCAGAATCAGAACTGGTAAAATGCTTCTCTTGTAAGGAGACCAAGACATGAATTCTAGCCACAGATGGAAGAAAGTGTTCAACAGCACAATGATTGCCTGTGCTCTTTTATTTTTTATTTTTATTTTTTGATATTGTCTCCCTCCGTGAATGATTTATATCCTGAACAGGAAAACAAAAGTTTAACATGAATCATGTCCACCATTCAAAAATGTAGCGACCTGAGACTTTGCATGTTTCCAGCTTTAACAAGATTGATTGATTGCCCGTATTTCCCCAGCTACTAGAGATTTTCAAAAGCTGTATTTATTCTTTAAGTGATTGCTGAGCTAGGTGGTTCATTCATAACCTCAGACCCCCAGACTGCTCGTAAGAGTTATGTTAGTGAGTGTGCCAATGGAATTAACATAGCATGCGGGACAGTCCACGTCCATAGTGGTTTCCATCCATCTGTATGCCTGTCTGTCTGCAGACAGAATTCCTGCGGGAGATGAAAACACAACCATGCTTACCTCAGGCAGGGAACCCACCACAAACCAAAGTTAGGATTGTTCTTACGTCCAACTTGGTGAACCGATGAGCTTTCGCTGGGGTTGCTAACATGAGTACGGGTGATGGATTACACACAGGGCCACTCCAAAGCAGCTACATCACCAAAAAGACCACCCTGACACCCGTAACAGCTCACATAAGCTGCAACCCTGGAGCTCTCTGCACAACTTGCCAGGGGCTCCACTGGTCAGAGAAATCTCTCTGCAGCTCAGCTACCTGGTCAGTATCTCCTACCCCACAGTCATCCATTGTTCTGAAACCCTATATATTTCAGCTCCCTTAGACATATGATAGTTAGCCGGCCAAGTTTCCTCTGCTCCCACGTCCCTCCTGGACGAAACTTTCTGTTTGCTTCCTTGCTGACCTTAAACTCACTTTGGAGCCAGGGACAACTTTGAACTTCTGGTCTTCCTTCCTCTACCTCCTAAATGTTGTGTTTACAGGTGCGTGCCACCATACCCAGCTAATTCACTGGAGACCAGACCCAGGGCTTCATGTATGCTGGGTGTGATGGTTTAAAAGAAAATGACCCCCAAAGGCAGTTGACACTATTCGGGGGTGTTGCCTTGTTGGAGGAAGTGTGTCACTGTGGGGGTGGCCTTTGAGGTCTTTTTCTCACTCAGTGTGACAGTCAACTTCCTGTTGCCTCTGAGTCAAGATGTAGAACTCTCAGTTCCAGCCCCACATCTGCCTTCACGCCCCCACGCTCCCAGCCTTGATGATAATGGACTGACCCTCTGAAACTAAGCCAGCCAACCCAAATATATGTTTCCTTATAAGAGTTGTGGTGGTCATGGTGTCCCTTCACAGCAATGAACACCCTAACCAAGACCCTGGGCAAGCGCTCTCCCAACTGAGCTACATCCCCAGCCCTTCATCTGTCTTTATGACACTCTTGGGGAAACCTCAGCTCACTTCAGGGGAGATCAGAAGCACAAGCAAAAGTCATCTGGAGGTGTAAACTTGCACACGTGTACTCCCATCTGCCAACAGTAAAATGTAGCTACATGGGCATGGCCCTATTGGAAAAGGCAAAGCGATCAATAGATCCTAGAGGAATAAAACTGATCACCAATTGTGTGTTCATCATATACTGGGTCAGAACTAATCAGGGAAGATAAAGGTCTATTCTATTCACAGATGATGCATTTGACTGTGAAAAAGAAAACTGGTTTGAGCCAGAGCATGGTCACAGGGCAGGCAGGGAATCAGTGGAGTTTTTTTGTTTTTATTTATTTCTATTTATTTATTTATTTATTTATTTATTTTGGTTTTTCAGAACAGGGTTTCTCTGTAACTTTGGAGCCTGTCCTAGAACTCGCTCTGTAAATCAGGCTGACCTCGAACTCAGCGCCAGGCTATCCTGGCAACTGGGAGCCAAGCAATACCACAAAGGCACACCACGCAGCAAACCTCACACAAGAGATTTACTGGGGGAGAACAGAATGGCAACTACCTCTGAACAGGAAGAAAGATGTAGAGGACTGAGCGGAAGTGGGGGTGTGGGGGTTATAGGGCCTTTGAAGCATGCACCTTGTTTACTATTGATAACTAATCAGAGGTCAGGAAAGAGCACGGCATTATCATTAGATGACATCCTGCTGTAAGGGGTGTCAAAGTCCTTGGGGGAAGCTTGTTCTTCACTGTCAGGGTGTAATGGAGGGGAGGAGTCATAGGCCTCTGATTCCATAGGTAGGGGCTGATAATCCCATAATAACAACTGATTTTAAAAGTCTGGTTAGAAATCTTTCAAATTTACTGTTGAAATCTAGACAAGAAGTTTCTAAGAAAGGGAGGAATTAGTAGGACTAGGGAAAAGAGGAGAAAGAGGTGAAGAACGGCAATGTCCAGTTCCACACTGGACTAGCAACGATCCCCCAGCCAGGGTCATTAAGCTGGTCCTTACATTTCTGGAGATCTGTCTGGAGCTGGCAGGTCTTGCCTTTTACTATACCCAACTGGTTGACATAGAAGCCACCATCCCTCCCTGAGGGAGAGGCAAAGGCCACCCTGCTCCCTTGTTAGTAGATCCAATCCTAGCCAATTTTCTCTAATGGTCCTCAAGTGGTTTGCATGGAAACCAGAATTTTTCTCAAAGCCACACAAGGACCTCCTTGTCCTGCATAAAGCAGGTCAAGTGCCCTATCACACTATAGACCCATTTCAGCTAATGAGTCCACCTGTTGAGAGATGTGGGTCCGTTTGGTTTGAACAGGGACCTTTCCTGCTATGACAACAGCACCATAGCCATTTTGTCCCTATGCCAGGGAGTTTTCCTTTTGACCTAATGTTCCAGCCTTTTATAGGGGATAAGGAGCAACACATTCCCTTCTGTAACTACTTTCTACTGAAATTAGGATCTCATTGGCAGGGCCCAGGAAGGCTGGAATGTTAGTCAAAGGCCTGGAGGGGATTCAGACAATGGGGCATTCATCAGAAGCATCTGGTTAGCTGACCCAGCGGAAGACAGGGAGCAATGACAGTGGCTGGATTGAGGCACGTCAGCTGTCAGCAAGTCCAGGGCTCATAGCCATTTGGAGCAATTTATAGTCCACGGCTGATTCCTGGATGGTGCCTGTCAGCGAAGTAGAAACCTACTGGAATAGAAACAGACTTAGAAATAGAAATAGAGTATCTGTACAGACTTGTCTGGAGACGTTTGACCTGTGAGAGATGGCTCCAAGTCTTATGACTCCTTCAACTCCCCAAAGCTTACATGAGATTTTTTATTTACAAGAATTGATAAAAGAGCCGGGAGGTGGTGGTGCACACTCTTAATCCCAGCACTTAGGAGGCAGAGGCAGGTGGATCTTTGCAAGTTCGAGGCCAGCTTGGTCTGCAGAATGAGTTTCAGAACAGCCAGGGCTATTACACAGAGAAACCCTGTCTCAAAAATCAAAAAAGGAATTGATAGAAGTATTATATATATTAGCATTACCCATCTGTACTGAAATCTACATTGTAGAAAAAAACAGCTGTCTGGTGTCGCACCTTCGGGTCATAGGAAAAGCTCTGAGTTAAAAGCATGAATATTTTTCCTCTGTCCAGAGAGCTGGACATATATATTGGACAGGGATGTTTTTAGCATGATGAGAAGCACAGTTAAGTCTATACTTAGATGACAACCAAAAGACATCTAAAGTCATGAGCTTGTGACTGATAATACTAGCCAGAGCTTTGCCAGCTCAGCAGAATTCCACTGGTCAGTAGTAAAGCTCTGAGCCTTCGAAATAGAGGGGGAAGAAATCCGAGACATTTCTTACTCCCTTAGATCACGTTCTTGTACCTTTACAGCTTGTGTTCGCACACCTTAAAACACCAGATTTCACATCCTCAGACACTTTCTTAGACCTTCAGAACTTACTTAAGCTTTCATCATTCAAATTCCAAGCCCTGGCCTTGATGAAACTGCATTAGTGGTGCTGGCTGGTGGCTGGCAGCAGCAGAGAAAACAAAAACAAAACCAATAAACACAAAACACAGAAAGCTCACAAGCTCAAAGGAGACCAGTCAGAAACAAAAATGCTGTCTTCGTTCATAGATTGAACTGAACCTGATCCATTTCTGTCTCTGCTCCCATGTTTTCCACAAGATGTACAGACACACCAGAAAACACAGACCCACCCAAAACAGACAAAGAAAACTTTCCAAACAACCAGAGCCAGGCAGGTGGACAACATCTTGCTTTTTTCCCCCTGGCTAGGTGGAAAAGGTTTTTGCAGTTAGACCATGAGAGGGAGATAATGTTTGGTTATAGAGGGGTTTTGGGGTGTCCCATACTCAGGGATGTACCTGGAAAGCCTGGCAAGTTATGTAAAACCGTGTTACTTGGGGAAGAAAAAGGAGGGAATAGCTTGCGAGCCTGAGGTCAAGCGGATGGGGAGAGTGAAGGAAACACAGGCTCCCATTTCCCAAGCAACTGGATCAAAAGTAGTGGAGGAATCATCTGACCTGGGCTTCATGGCAAGGAGTTGGGTGGGGAGGGAGAGCAGAGAGAAGGCTTGGAGCAGAGGTAAGAGAAAGCTTAGACATAGGGGATATTTGCCATTTCCCTGATCGCTTGCAGTGGTTGTAAAGGTCCTGGATAATAATGTGATCTAGGGTGCCATTGGGTGGCCATTTGGACTGGTTAGCTAAGGGATATTGAGGTCAAATTCAATTGCAAAAGCAAATCAGTTTGGGGTCCCTTCAGGTCGGGTACCAGGTAGAGGCTGGAGGTTTTCTAAGAGGCACCCCAAGGGAAGATGAGAGGGTACAGACGACTCTCTTCCCATGAATGAGAAGGAGAGAGATAGAAGCAGCTTGCTGCAGAAGGCATCCCTAAGACTCAGGGAGGACCCAACAAAGACCAAGCTGCTTAGTGGGTCAACGGGGATCAGGGCTAACCACCTGCAGAGACTCAGCATCTGGTACCAGGGTTCAAGGCTTGCCAGAAGGCAATGAAAAACCCAGCTCAGGAAAAAGGTCTCATCTATTGGAAAGGGATGAGGAACAGGGTCAAATAGTAGCATAAATGCTACAAGGCCACAGAAAAGCTGTGGGATTACAGGAAGCTCTGAGGAGGAGGCAGAAAAGGGAGGGGAGAGGAAAAGGTCACAATAGCCCAGTCAGACCTAAGGAAGCTACGGGATTGCGGCTCCGAGGGTGGGGGTTAGTGGGTTGGTGGAGAGGGCCAGCAATAGTTATAGAGACCGTGGCTGAGGGTACCTCTGCCTCCAAGAGAATGAGAGCAGTGCTGGATGCTCACCTGTCAATTCCTCAGACTCGGGGAAGCATTTACACTGACTGAAGAGGAAACTTAACAGATTACCATTGGTGGATGGGATCCCAAGTGATCAGTGAGCCAGGAGGTGAGTCTGTTGTGGGTGGACTGGAAATGAGGGACAGGGTCCCAGTCCAGCTTTGACACCAAGAGGGAGCACAGGCACTGGGAAAGCCTATCCCAGTCACAACACCAATACAAGGGGTTTTCTGGCATAGGGATACCTTGGCAACTGGGAGCCAAGCATTACCACACAGGCACATCAGGCAACAAACCTCACACAAGAGATTTATTGGGGAGAAGAAGAGAATGATAGCTGCTCTGACCCAGAAGAGAGACGACAGAGGGCTGCATTTTTACAGGGTCTTCAGAGCATGCCCAGTGAGCTTATGGAAAAGTATAGCTAGGCTGAACCTACTGCTTGGTGATTAACTCTGAAACATTCTTAGACTGTTAACACTGACAGGGCCTGGATTTCCAAGTGTAAGTGTCAGAGCTTGGAGGGGGGAAGTATCAGGGCAGCTGGGAGTCAAGAAATATCACAAAGTCAGACTGCACAATAAGCTTCACACAAGAAATTTATTGGGAGGAAAAAACCCAGAAGGGTGGCTGCCTATACTTGGGAGGACACAGCGGGGAAAGGAGCAGAAGACAGGGTTTATATAGGGTTTCTTGGGGGGAGGGGATGGATGAAGCGTTCCAAAGTAGCCTGGGATTGGAGGATTATGTGGCTTGATCTTGGGGCAGGCTCAGGGATTGATAGGATTTTTTTTCTGTAGGGCATGGCCTGGCCACTCTCCCCTGGAAGGGGGGGTGTTGCTGAGAAATACCATTAGAACCTGTAGAGAACTCTGGGGGTCGGGCCTTGCCTGGAGGGGTCAGGCCTGGCCATCTGAATAGTCTGTGGGTAGAACCTGGTGGCTGGAGGTCTCTAGGGGCAGAGTCTACAAGAGGAGTCACCGCTCAGCAGGGAAAGCCACCACTGACTGGCCAACACCAAGTCTTGGAGCTCAGGGTCAAGCCAGAGGAAGAGTGTTTTCCCTTGGCCTTTTTACCTTACACATCCCAGTCACTAATGGCATCAACTCACAATCAATACATGGATTCAACACATTATACACACACAGGTCAAGGGTTAAAAAAAATGTTCCGAGGGAAAACAGATATCAACCCACCTCCTACCATTAGACTAACCACCTACTCCTGGAGGATATAAGCTGGGAGGGATCCAAGAGGCTTTCAATCAAATGCATGCGTGCAAAACTTCCTTTGCTCCTCCGACTCAAAAGCAGCTGCCTCACCCAAAGGCCCACCTGAAGGCTCACAAAAGCGCAACTCTGGAGCTCTCTGCATAACTTGCAGGCAACGCAACAAGTCAGAGAAATATCACTGCAACCCAGCTGGCCAGTGCCTCCTCCCTCCAAGTTGTTCACTGTTTCTATAACCTTGGGGAGAGAGAGGGGCCTTGCTAAATCTTGAAAGTTTCAACTTTCCTAGACACATCAGGGTTTGTTTACCTGCTAAGTTAGATGAGCCCCCTCCCCAGCTATGCCCCCACCTCTGCCTTTGGGAAGAATGTTTCCATTGGCAGGAAACCACTATAAACAGTGTATATGCCTCCATCTCAGGGGTGGGCTTCTGGTTTTGTGTTAAAAGCCCATGATAAAATATGAGCCATTAAACTCCATCTGGCCAATGAAAGTTGTAGGTCTGTCTACTATATTTCCTGCAAATTTTGGAGCTGGTAGAGACTCTATTGGCTGGTTATCTCTATATGCTCTAGAAGCTTTGCCTATGGTTTGCTGGGTGGCCATGGCTGGACCATTGCATCTACCCAAGTTTCAATTCATGAAGTTTTGATTCTGCTGCAAAGCAGAGTATTGTGGAGTTGGTGGCCCCCTTGTATAGGAGTGACTGCATCATTTAGAGCTAGTCCCCAACTTAACAGTTTCTCAGCTTTACCATCGCTCAAGAGGAAATAGTGTTCAGTAGGAACCATTCCTGGAGTTTTTGGATTTCCACTTCTGTACTAGTGATGGGCATTGAGCATCTCTTGGGATGCTGGGAGGGATGAGGAGCAATTGCTCTCAGGTGAGCAGGGCAGGAAAGAGTACCACTACGCCATAGCGCACTGTGCTCAGCAGGTTAAGTAAACTGCCCTTATGTCTTATTCAGCTTAACGCAGTTTACAGGGATGTAACGCCATCTTAAATGGAAGGAGCGTCTGTATTTGAAGACACTGCCGGAATGAAACAGGAGGCTCTTGAGCAACACACTTCGCAGATGCTCTGGATAGCACATAACCAAATACTAGATGAAACAAGTTGCAGAGGGCTCGTATAAATCCAGCCTATAACCCCTGAATTTTGGGGCAGAAGGATCAAGAGGACAAAATCTTCCTTGGCTACATAGCAAGTATAAAGCCAGCCTGAGCAACTTGAGACTATGTGTGGTGATATTTTGTTTGTGCTTTAATAAAGCTTGCCTGGAAATTAGAGGGTGGAGTTAGCCACTAGTTAACCACAGAGACCTCGAGTTCTGTACAGACAGACAGGAAGTGATATGACTGGCTAGAGAGGAATATAAGGCAGGAGGAGACAGGAGCTTAGCCCTCTTTTGGCTGAGGACTTAGCAGGGTAAGTGTTGCCTGTGGCTTGCGCCTTTGTTTCGCTGATCTTCCAGCATTTACCCCATATCTGGCTCTGGGTTTTTATTATTAAGACTAATTAGAATTATCACTACAACTCTGTCAAAAGAAAGGAAAGAAAAGAAAAGGAAATCAGGCATGGAGGCCTGAACTTTAATGAGAGAACTCAGGAGGCAAAGGAGGGCAGATCTCCGTGGGTTTAAAGCCAGCTTGGTCTGCATATCAATTTCCAAGCCAGCCAGGGCTACTCAACTATAAGAGGGAAGGAGGATAGCAGGAAGAAAGGAGAAAAAAATTAAAATAAAAATCACACTAAAATATTTTTTTGAGACAGGGTCTCACTATATGGTGATACAGCCTAGACTGGTCTCGAACTCTCAGAGGTCCACTTGCCTCTACCTCCCAAGTGCTAGGATTAAAGGTGTATGCCACCATACCTAGCCACATGTACCACTTTTAGTAGAAATTACGTGACTATTATGTGCCAGTGAATAATTCAATTACATTTCTGTGAGCCTGGCTGACTGGGGGCCGGGAGTGACTGTCAAATTCTCCTACAAGGTGCTGGAACTGTCTTGAATAATGGCCTGAAGATTGTTTAATAAGAAAGACGGACACTCCCTCAAGGAATATGCAAAGGTGCCAGCAGGAGACACCTGAGACCATACACCTGAGACCATATGAAATCTTTTAAATACACATCTCTGGAAAGAGGACTGTGACCTGCTTGGATTTCTGGCCTGACAAGGATTTTCAAAACAAAAGATGGGTCATACACAGAAAGCATAAGGGGTTTAGGTATGAGAATTAAAACGGTCCTGCGGCTCAACTAGGGGGCCCCGGCCACAGGAGATTAAAATGGAGACTTATTTACAGCATAGCGAAACAGGCATAGTTTGGCAGAGAGCGGAAAGATGGCTGGTTCTCAGCAAACACTCAAGTTTAAAAACCTCAATGGAAAGCACTGTCTATAAATGCCAGCTGCCGGCATGGTGAAATGGCACCACGCTAGGGATGGTAGGGTGGTTAGCCTTTCCCACCCAGGCAATCACAGGCACCGGTTTCCCCAAAGTCCCCCATTGCACACATAAATATAAGTATAGTTTATAGCAACAAACACACACAAAAGGTCTCAGGTTTGGGAAACGTCCATTTATTTGGTCAATGCTGAAGATTTCGTTTCACTTATTTTTGCAGATATCAAAAGGCTGCCTGCCTCTCAGGCTTCTCTGATTCATCCAGGGAAAAACCCGAATGGTCCATTCAAGTTAATGCTTATGGTGACTGGCCCTGTCGCCATGTGCCCTTGACAAGCTTCACAGTATAAAAGAGAGCCATGGTTTCCACCAGGGACCAAGCAACTACACATGCCCAATGTCTTCTGATATTGTCCACCGCTCCGCCATCATAATGCATTTTCTGGAAACTAATAAAATCTGCACCTTCAGACACTATCTTTGTGCTAACCTCAATACCCGTTGGGAGACGGCAAATTAAAGCAACCCAATTTTTAAAAATGATGCCGGGTCTTCATCCGCTAAGAAGCAAACATCTGTGCCTCCAAACACTACACAGCAGATTCTCAGTGGGTCTTCGTTAATAAACAGTGGACAGGCAGGAGGATAAATTCTCGGTTCTTGTGGCCACCGTGCGCGACACGTAATGGGTTTGGCAATATTTTCAGGTCGAGCTGCATCCAAGGTGGGCTTTTTTTGCGTTCACCTTCTCACCCCATAACCGGCAGATGAACGCCCACGCCTCTTTCTCCCAGCAAAGGTGGGTCGAGCTAAACGGAGCCTGTGACTGGTGACCACAAGGCCTCCGTGCAGGGCTGTAGGGAAGCGGTGTCCTCGCAGCCAACAGCTCCGCGAGGCGCAGGCCCGGCGGTTCCATCGTGACCACTGCAGAAGGACAATAGCTCATCAAGCCCCACGAAAGCCCCCGGACCCGTCGCGGAGCCTGGGCTGGCGGGGGATGAGGCTGAGCGACTCCTCCTAGAGGTGGTTATGTGGAGAAGGAGCAATCCCTTCTCCCTCCTCCTCCTCCCCCCGCTACTATCCGCGGCCCGGAGAACTGCCGCTTGCCGCCATTGACACGCACAGATACAACCCCAAGAAAGGCAGAGTCCTGCCCGACACCGGCGGCACGCGGGCCGAACCTGCGGCCAGAGATTGGCGCGCAATAGGCCACCGGGCGCCCGGAGCCCGCGGCGCAGCACCAGGTGAGCCCGCCATGCCCGTGGCATCATTGTTTCGGGGGGCGCCGGGGGTCTGGAAACAAAACCCTCTGCNCGGGCAGTGCAGGGGCCGAAGGGAGCCACGGCGCCTCCCCCTGCAGCCCTGCGGGCGCACCCCGGTCACCGACCCACCTCTGCCACAGAAATTAATAAATCGATTTGTTCAACTTGCTTCCTCGGGAGATAAAAGGGGGGTTTGCTGAAGACGCCGCGCGTTGCCCGCAGCTGGCGAGGGGTCGGGGCACCCTGGGCCAGGCAGAGAGGATGCAGAGATGCGGGGTCCAGCGG
>LOJH01051498.1:0-12505 GCA_001685095.1 Ellobius talpinus
GTGTGATTTTCTTTGGGGCTTGCTGGCTGTGGGGTACTGGGTGGGACAGAAACCACCAACAAGCAAGACCGCTCATGTTACAGTTTTAAATTATTATTTATTTGATGTGCATACAAGTGATATTTTGCCTGCTGTGTGCCTGGTGCCCAGGGAGGCCAGAAGGCAAGGTCAGATTCACAACTTACAGATGGTTATGAGCCACCATGTAGGTACTGGGACTCAAACCTGAGTCTTGTTTTTTTAATCATTAATATGCATTGAGCCTGTGCTGTGCATCTCAAGTGCTTTATGTGCACTATCTGGGAGGATATTTTAAGGTGATGACTCCTCACAAAAATCTTGTGAGGTAAATCTTCGAAAAATCCGATCAGGCCTTGCCTGTGCTGGTTTCTTCTTTGCTACCACACACTAACAGATTGCACCCTGGTGTTCCACAGTGATTACTCTGTATTCACATGTCACCTCTGAAAGGAAGTTGACTTTCTTCTATTTTTCAGAGAAACCAGTTTTGAAATGTATTCATTATCATGGGTACAAAGCTAACAAGTACAGGGACCTATAAGTCAAGCAAACAAAGGCAGCAGCATGTGATTGGCCATTGTACATCCACACACATGTCAATAATCTCACAGTCAAACATGCCGACATCTCTGTTAAGGGAGATGGTTGTCCCACTTGACTTTGCTTATCAGAGCACCTGTGAAACATGTGGCATATTTAAGAAAAATAAGCCAGTTCCAACTGGAGTAGCTAGAACATTGAGCCATGGTGTCAGGTAACATGATAAACGAGTGAAGAGCGTGAGGAGCCAGCCTAGAGCCTATGGCAGAAGCAAACACACTGCCCTCAAATGGGTCCTGTCTTGATTTAAATGGTGACCTAACAGACCCATGCTAAAACAGAATCTGTATGCAGAAATCATAGCAGGACTAAGCATTCTGCAGCAGCAAGTCAACCCATGTAGTGGAAGCCACTTCAAAAACTCAAGCTACACCACTGGAGGCTTCCAAGAATACATGTTCTAGACCCGTTGCTGAGATAAGTACCATGACCAAAAGGAACTTGGGGAGGAAAGCGTTTGTCTGGCTTACAGTTTACATCCGTCATCATTCACTTCCTTGTAATGTAGCTTCCTCAGGGAAGGAACTCAAGACAGGAGCTCAAGGCAGGAATGAAGCAGAGACCATGGAGGGACACTACTTATTGGCTTGCTCTCTCTAGGTTGCACAGCTATCTTTCTTGTACAGTCCAGGCCCTACCTGCCTCAGGATGCAACAATGCAGAATGAGCTTGCCCCTCCCATATCTATCTTTTTTTTTCAAGAAGACTGAGCAGCCAGGAACCAACAAGAGGCCTCCTCCAACAGCAGGGCAGTAGGGCTGACTGGAGATTCTGTGTGTGCACATGGCAAGGGAGAAAATTTCCTTTCTTGAGGGACTTTACAAGCAATTGGTCAGATGGTTTCATTGGAGTAGTCTTTAAAGTAACGTATTGGGCTGCTGTGCCTACTTGGTTCTTACAGTGGGATGACTCAGGGTTTTGAACAATAGCCAAAAAAGGGCCCCAAGTCTGAGATGTAGAGCCCTAAGACACAGCTGGCCAGATGAGAGTTGAATATTTATAAAACTACCGAGCAGCCAAACAGAGAAAGGAGGAGCTTGTAAACACCTGCAAATATTCAAATTTATTCCAAAGACATGATGCTCTACAAATGCCAGCATCCCTGCAAGCAAATCAAAATAGAAAATGATACACATTGTTTGGCCAACTGTATGCAGCAAGACCCCAGAGTTCAGCCCAATGAGGAAAATGCTCTTCCAGTAAGCTGTAAGTGAATGCATTAGTAGTGGTAATATTACATCAACATTTTATAAAAGGTCAATTAAACTCTGACTAAAATTAGATAAACATGGGGGAGCCCAACCTTTGTTTCTATTTCACTCACATGAAGTGAACACTAAAGGTCAGCCCCAACATCCACAGGCTGGGTCTCTATGGCACATACAGCTCATTCTTAATTATACAGGATGAGGTGTACCTACCCTTACAACCACAGAGAGCTGTAATCCTCACCCCTCACCTCACCAAAAGTCTGTTGTGACATTGTGTCTCCTGCCCTAGGAAAGCCTCATTGACATGGCTGCAGAACAATGATGACCCTGATAAATGCGCTCACATTGGAGGGGGAAATCTCTGTGAGCCCTAGACAAAGAAGTCCAGGAAACTAGTGGCTACTGAGAAAAGAAATTAGTCCCAGGAGTGAGCCTCTCATTGATGGACTGTGTGAGTTAAGGCCTGGTTGGTCTCACCCCCACTGAACAGTAGAAGATGAAGCTTGGGCTACCATCCTTGTTGTCTCCCCAAGAGCAGCAAAAGATTAAACCCAAGCCTACTCAACTCCAGACCATGTGTATCATAATATATACTATAAAATCCCTGTAACCTGCTGAACTTTTCCCATTCACACCTATTTGAAATTTTTATGAACCTTAGGTAGATAGGTATATAAAATAGGTATACAAATCAGACATAAATTCATCATAATTCTCAAAGGAAATGTATTTTATGATAATTCCTTGCTGTCCACAATTTTACCGTATTAAAGGTGAAATGAAACTCACATAGTAACAGTATGGATGTGGCTGCTTGTCTAACACAACATATTCCAAAGGTATGAATCTGACACTTGCAGATGGGAAATGATAGTAGGAAACATGAAGGGGGTGTGTTTTTACTAATAAAACCATGATGCTTCCTTCCATAAGAGCAGAAAACTTTACATATGCAGAATAGCACTGCCGTTTCTGATTCAGCGTGGCCATGAATCTGAGTAGGAGTCCTCACCACCATCAGGGGGCCCTCGCTGCCACCAGGGAGTCCTCACCGCTACCAGGGAGCCCTCACTGCCACCAGGGAGCCCTCACCACCACCTGGGGGCCCTCACTGCCACCAGGGAGCCCTCACCAACACCTGGGAGCCCTCACTGCCACCAGGGAGCCCCACCACCACCAAGGAGTCCTCATCGCCACCAGGGAGTCCTCATCGCCACCAGAGAACCCTCATTGCCATACGGGAGCACTCACTGCTACCAGGGAGCCCTCGCCGCCACCAGGGAGCCCTCATCACCACCTGGGAGACCTCATTGCCACCAGGGAGCCCTCATTGCCACCAAAGAGCCCTCACTGCCACCAGGGAGCTCTCACTGCCACTATGAGGCATGGTGGTACGTGAAATACAAGTTGTTCATGCTGTGTGCCGAAGCAGGGAACGTGGAAGTTGTGTGAAACCACGTGGGTAAGCACTGCCTGAAAAGCCTTGGGTTCACTAAATATTTGATTTCTAACTAATTTTTGGTCACTGTACATTTAGAAACTTTTCTATTATAAATTTTTCACATAGCCTCATATTTGCTCACATAGGATCATGATTCACGGTTTAAGAGGCTTTGCCTTCCATAAACCTTATAATGCTGTTTACATTTTGTAGTCACGGGTTATTGAATTTATCACAGCCTCTCAGGTGCCAAGATGAAGATGGATGCTTAAAAGAAATCCCACACTAACTAAGAATTGAGAATAATAGAGGGTTATTTATCTAGGGGTAGACTCACAAATCAATATCCTCTCCTAGAATGGAGAACAGCAACTGAATCCCGCAGCCAAAAAAAAGGCCCGATGCATTATTTACACTTACATTGGCATAAATCATATAAGAGGCCACGCCCAAGTGGGTGGGTAACTTAAAGGATACCGGCTGTAGGAATTCCTACAGCACCCAGGACCTGTGCATTTCAAACTACTTAACATTCCTTCATGTCAAGAGAATCGCCGCAGCTGACCGAGCATTTCCCCACATATCTGTTGCTTAAATTCCTTCATTTCTACTCAGTGCTGCCATCTGCTATGGCCAATCACAGTCTCCCAAAGGACCATGGGTTTACAAAGGATGGGTACCAATCTATGGCACTATTGCAAGGTGTCGAAGCTTTCCGATGTAAGTCCTCAAGAGAGGAAGTTCAGTCATTGGGGACACTATCTTGAAGAAACAGTTGGGACCCTGGCCCCTTCCTGCCATGTCCCTCATTTCTAAGATGCCATGAAATGAACCGACACTTTCCCTATGAGCTCCCTCCACTACATACTATCTTATTAGCACCCAAGAGTTGTAGAGCCAAATAAACATGGGCTAAACTATTTTATTAGCACCCAAGAGTTGTAGAGCCAAATAAACATGGGCTAAACCCATGAGCCAGAAGAACCTCTTCCTCTCTAAAAGTTGCCTTGAGTATTTTGTTCTAGCAACAGAATAGTGACTGGCAGACGATCCTGCTTATATCTCTATCCCTCCCTTGTCACTCCGGATGCTCAGAATCTGTCGCCTTCCTCATCTTCCCTTTCCACTGCAATCCAGTTAACTGGTGACTGGTTAATCTCCACAGGGCAGCCCCTGTACCGTTTGCTCTCTAAGTCACTCCGTGATCATACTGGCCTCCGGCAGGAGTTCTGCCTTAGTTACTTTTCATGTTTCTGTGACCAAATACCTGACAGAAGCAACTTTAGGGACAAAGGATTTATCCTGGGTGGCAACTTTAGGGAATGTAATTCATTATGGCAGAGATAACGTGATGGTGCCTAGGACCAGG
The DNA here is from genome assembly GCA_001685095.1 of Ellobius talpinus. Taxonomy (NCBI): domain Eukaryota; kingdom Metazoa; phylum Chordata; class Mammalia; order Rodentia; family Cricetidae; genus Ellobius; species Ellobius talpinus. The sequence continues at coordinate 4,643 of LOJH01051498.1, forward strand.
GCAGCGAGAGCTCATGCATGGATACTGTGTCAGGATTAGGGGACCAAGTTCTTCTAAATAGGAATTTCTAGGATATCATCATGTACTGCTAGACACCTGACATTTAAAGCAAGTTATGCTGTATAATTTTCCAGTTTCTATTAGTTTCCAATATTTCTAACTGGAGGGCAATTCAGCACTATCCCTCTATTCAAAGCAAGCACATGCAGATGTTCTCAAGAAGTATTTCATTTTTAGATTAAAAAAAACTTTGTTCTTTGATCTTCTCTATTAAGAGAAGATTTTTTTATCTCTCTCTTCCTAGATTTTACCAGTATGGATCTTACTAGGACTCCCCTTCTTTCTTCGGTAAAGAATAGTGAACAAAATTAATTCCATGCTCTCCTAGAACATCTTGGTAGGGAGAAGGTAAAGTATACCTTCAGTAAGTTGAGCTCACCACACCACACTTCCGACCTGACTCTCCTCCCATGTAGTGAGGTCAAGAGCATAGAGTCCAGAGGCTTAGTCATTTATCCTCTTAACACAGGGGTTCATTGCTTGCAAGCTGCAGGCACTTCCCACAGCTTCCTCCCTTCCACATCTGCAAGCATCAAGATGCTCCATCCTTGTCTATCCTGCCTTTGAGGGCTCTCCCCAGTCCATTTTGTTTCCACCTAGACCTTTAAGGTGGAATTCGGAACTGTCATGCACACCAGTGGCTGCAACAGAGGCAGGTGCACCTCTAAAGGCACGCAGCCCTTTGCAGGCTCTTTGGGTATCGCAGTGCCAAGGTACCTGTCTACTCAGTGGGATGGTTTATCCCTAGAGAGTAGTAGGTTCCCATTACAAGGTGGGAAAATGTTCCTGTTGACGTTACACGAGGAAATAAAGCACAAATAGGCATGATTGAGCCTTGGTAGGGTTTCAATATCTCCACACATGAGCGTCTGCAGGATTTTTGTCATTCAGAATCACAAAACATCTTAAGTGATGGTAATTAAGAAAGACTGGGGACTGATGGGAGTTTTCATCATTTTGTCTAGGACTTCAAATTCAGCTGTTGTTCATAGGCATTCTTCAAACATTATTGAAATAAAAATTGTCAGCACTTGTTATAATAACAGGCATTTGTTAATTCCTGGCTTCCTAGCTTCTCAAGTGTCTTCCTACATAGGGAGATTTTCCTAATATATGAGCTGGTAGGAATCAAAATTTGCCTTTCAGTACAAAATAGATAGCCACTGCTTTCTGTGGCTTTGGAGTCTAGGGTGAAAGTGGATGGCCTAGGCTCTATATACAGCCTGTTTCCCCACTCCAGACTGCCCAGCCAAGTGCCATGTATCTCTTGTCCCACCCATTTCCAAAGTCTGCTCCTTCAGTCTGCCCATCAAATCAAACTTAACGCCATCACTTGGAGAGTCGGTTTGCATTGCTTTAAGTAATTAATAGCAATAATCATTATACTAACAGCTGACATTTTGGTTTTTTGGTTTTGTATTTTTGGTTTCTAGAGACTGGGTTTCTCTGTAGCTTTGGAGCCTGTCCTGGAACTCACTCTTGCAGACGAGGCTGGCCCTGAACTCTCAGAGATCTGCCTGCCTCTGCCTCCCAATCGCTAGGATTAAAGATGTGCACCACCACCAGCCAGCTCACATTTGTTGAGTATTGGATGCGTGCCAGTCACTCGTCTAAGCTCTTGACCTAAACAACACAGTTTAATTTTCAAAGACACAATGTAAGGTTAGTGCTACAGCATCTCCTTCGATAGCCAAGGAAACTGAGACAGGACTGGGGGTGTAGCTCAGTGGTAGAGCAGATGCCTGCCAAACACAAGGCCTCATGTTCAATTCTCACTACTGAAAGCAGAATCGAAGCAGAGGTGGAGAACTGGGGTTTGAACCTAATTACAAAGGGTCCGGGCCCACACTTAAATAACATACGGCACCTATGACAGGAAACACTGATGGGTGCAATTTATGCAAACTTATAGACACTGTAAATCAGTAAAACAAGTGGTTTGTGTTCTGTGCTCTGTTTACAAATGGGTCTGGAACTCCTGGAGGTCAGTGCTTCTGAGAACCCAGTATAGACGCAATCATTATTATACAATTGCCACAATTACCAGTCATAGCGTTTCTTATTAGTGCTTCTAAATTATGTCAAATCTGGTCTGGAAACATTTAAAAGTATATTTCCTCATTTTTGCACTAATGCTGTCATCTACGTGCTTTGCATATGAATAGATCTCAGGTGTTGGGACATGAAGTATATTAAGATAGGCTATTTTTCCCCAACTGTTGTAGATGGGCTAGAGAGGGCCTGTCAAACTCAGCTCTCCCAGCCACACCTCCCATGATTTCCTTAAGGTGCCCCTGCTGAGGGAGAAGGGCGAGAAAAACCGAGGTGCCTTGACAAAGGTTCTACGTAATTTACTGAAGCATGTGAGTAGAAGTGATGCCCTGCAATTCAGCTTCAGTTCTCGTCACTCATTCAGACAATCCAAGATACCAATGGCCACCACTGCAGGGTAAAATGACCCAGTCCCTCTACTCAAGATGTTCTTTAACTGTGTGAGGAAGACAGACATTCAACAAATGAACAATGCCAGGAAGTGATCGGTGCCAGGAGGGAAAGAGAAAGGTGGGGAGGGGGAGGGGGCTGTACTGAGCGTGGGAAAGATGCCTCTGAGATTGGGGAACAGAGCAAAGCAAGCAGGGGCCTCAGCCCTGAAACAGGAGGAAGGACCCACACTGAGCGCTATTGCTAGGCAAGAAAGACAAGAATGGGCCAGAGACCAGAAACATGACAGTTCTGGCAGCATGCCAGCCTCCCCATCCCCCCTGCCCCCTCAATAAAAAAGAAGATAAGAGAAGCCACTTGCACAGAGCCCAAGAAGAGAAAAGACTTCTCACTGAGCCCTGAGAGAGAAGTCACTGTGAGCAGAGGAGAGACCTGGTAATTTATAGTTTTAAAATATTGCTTTGTTTCCTCTAGGTAGACCTCAGAGACAAAGACCAAGGTACCAAATTAGGAGCGTTCACATGTCACTGCAACTGACCAGGTAACAGATCATAGGTGCTTATATTATGTGAGAACAGAGGGTGAGAACACTCGAGTTTTGTGTGTGTTGTGACTGTAAAGCCAAGGAGACTTACAAATGAATTGAATGTAGATTTTGGAGAGAGGGGAATTTTGTAATCATCATAATTAAGATGCTACGGTCTCCATATGACTTATGACTCTTGACACTTTGACCAAATACCTAAAAGAAGCAACTGAGGAAGGAAGGGTTTATTTGGCTCATGTGTTAAGGGGTACAGTCCAGGGTTTGCACCTTGACAGCTCAGGAAGCAGAGAGAAAGCCAGAAGTGATGTCGGGCTATAACCCTCAGGAGCTGCCCCCAGTGACCTGTGTGTACACTCAGATGTCCAAACCTATGATATTAGAGAGCACAGCCATATTCAAAGCACAGCCTGTTCAACTGAAAAGACAGACAAATATAGGAATAGGTGAAGAATAGAGCAGAAACCTAAAAAAAAAAACAAAAAACTAAGAAAAAAGCAAATGTAAATACTAGAAAGATTTTTTTAATTGTAATTCTCATCTTTTTGCACTCAGACACAGAACCTAGAACTCACAAGTCCTACTCAGTACCTACTGCCTGCTACATTCTCAGGTTCCAAACACACCAGTAAAAATACAGGATAACTTCAGTTCTTCAATATGGCCAAAGAAAGAATCAATGAGCTGGATGAGAAGTCAATAGCTACATTCAAAATTGAAATGTAAAGGACCAGAAGAATAAAGAGTCCAAGGCATGACATGGGCGATTATCTTGATGGAAGGACGAGAAATGTGCTCATCAGCAATGGCCAAGAACTTTCCACAATTAATAACAGACACCAGACCATCAATTCCAGCAGCTCCAAGGCGTGGAACGACAAAGGAAATCATTTAAAAAGTCAGAAGGGATAGGGGATCACCTGCTGATAAAGAATGGGGGAAGAAAACATCAGGACAGTCCACAATGAAACACATAAAATATTCAAAGAAGTCTAGAATTCCAGGTCTACAGAAATTATCTTTTGAACATGAAAGAAAATCAATAAATAAACAAATAAAATTAAAAAGTCAATCAAGAAAAAACTGAGGGACTTGGTTACCAGGAAACTTGACCTACGGAAAATGCCAAAAAGATTGTCCTTGGGGTCAGATGAAAGTGTGTTTAGAGTTCAGAGATCTGCACCTTCGTAAACATGGAAGGGGTCAGACAGAGCAAATGTAAACTGGATGTTTAAAATTTCTGAAAAGACCCAAAGAAATAACTGTGCTTAAAACAAGAGTGAAGTTCTGGGTAACGGCAATGTCCAGAGAATGAAATGACTGAGAGCAACGTCCCGGGGACAGGAAAAAAAGACACGGGTTCTATAATGCACCTATGCTACTTGTAAAATGGAATTATGGCACTTTAGCATGTAGCCCCAATTAGCTAAAAATGTACCATATAAATTTCAGCAGAGACACTGCAAAAACATTTTATGTGATTGATCCTCTAGGAGTAGAGAGGAAATAGAATTATATAAAGTGCTCAAAATGAAACCAGGGAAGAACAAAAGATGCATCTGGTTGAGGCCAAAATTATTCATCAGTAAGCACTCTAAGTGTTAATGGTCTGGACTCTAATTAAAGACAGAAACTGTCAAGTTGGAACTATGGGTTTCTACAGAAGGTCCCTTGACTATTGAGAATCTGATATGTTAAAAGTAAAAGGTTGTAGAAAAAAAATCCTATGACAACACTGACTAAAAGAAAGCTGTAGCCACTATATGATTTCTGGCCAGACAGATTACAGAAGGTGGACATGGTGAAGAGTTAAGAGTAGACAATTACCTAATAATATAAACATCAATTCCCCAAAATGATATACAAGAGCAATCATGTATGCAGCTAGAAATAGTGCTTTAGAACTGAAAGGAAAAAAGTCGAAGCCATGGTTTTGTTTAGAGACTTCTCTCCCCTCTCCATAATTTGCAATTCAAACAAGCAGAAAATCAATGCTGATACAGTTGAACACTCTGTCAGTTAGCTAGATCTAATTGCTACTTTTAAACAATAGAAAAATACACATTTTCTCAAGCTTTCATAAAGTACAAAATGAGCCAGATTTTGAGCATAAACCACATTAAAACAAACAACAACAAGAAAAAAACAGAAACCATAGGAAGCACACTTTTCACACCAAAATGAGAATAAGTCAGAAATTGGTAGGTAAAAGACACTTGGAAAATTCTTACATATTTGGAGTTTAAGCAATGCACTTCTAGAGGGCATGTGGCTTGAAGATGAAGTCTTGAGGAAATTTTAAATATTTTAAATCAAGTGAAAATAAAACTTAAAATGCATTAAGGTGAAGGATAAAGTCCTTAAAAGAAAATTTATAACAGTAAAATGTCTATATGAAATAAGAGGGAAAATATCATATCTGTAACCTAAGATTTGAAACCTCAGGAAAAGACACTTTAAAGGGCTGGGCACCCAAAGGAAGCAGAAGAAAAAATGACAATTAGACCTGCTTCATGAGATGTTAACAGGGCCCAGAGCCTGTGGCCAAATAGGTCATAGTCCCCGGGACAGGAGGGAGTCTAATACTTTTATTCTACTGCATGGATACAGGGTTAAAATGACTCCTAGTGACTTATTGCTGTGTGCACAGATCTGTGCATCTCTCAGCCCTCACTGGAGAAGCTTCTTCTGGCAGTGGAAGCAGACTGCACAGAGACCCTTAGCTGGACTGTGAAGTGCTCATCCCTAAATGGGACGTCCCATGGCACAGCGCTCCCTGCGAGGCTCAGTGATTTACGTGGAACAGGGAGGGGAAAGCTTCGTAGAAGGCTGGGGAGTGGGGATGGGGAATGAATTCAAGGGAACAGTGTTTTCTGGACACAACTAGAGAGTCGCACCTATGAGCTCACAGTGACTGTGATGCCACACAAAACACCTGCACAACCTCAAACCAAAGTCCCAACAGGGAGTAAGAGAGTAGACATGAGAACCCAGCAATCTGCCTTGGGTAGCTGCTGGGAGAGGGAGAATCAGCTCTCTGTAACGCTGTGACCCCTGGTAGGTCAACCACACTCCAGGGCAGGTCCCATTCCCCTGAGTAGTTGTCCCACTGGATTGGGAGCAGGGAGAGAACTCAAGATTGGGCGGGTTGGTAGGTGAGGGTAGAGAGTTTGGGATGTGGGAGACATGGGAGTGAATATGATCAAAATATAGTGTATAAAATTCTAAATGAATTAATAAAAATGTCATTAAAATAAAATTGAAAACAAGAGTAACAGAAATCAGTTAAAAATATAAACTATGTCTTCATGAAGATAAGGTGATAAACTTCTATCGAAGATAATTAAGAAAGAGGAAAGCCATAAATTATCAGTCATAAATATAAAAAGTTACCATTAGCGATCCCATGGACAATAAAAAGATAATGAAGGCATACTATAATATCAATAATTAATACCTTTCCAAAGAAAAGACTTCCAGAACCACATGGTTTTAAGATGATTTTTACAGCACACTTAAGAAATAACCAATACAAATTCTTTATTAAATTTTTAATAAAAACAGAAGCCATTAAGTCTCATGATAGGTACTAAGATAACAAAAATCTAAAATACTGATGCAACTAAATACTGCCAAAACTGTAGAGCTGTTGAAATTATCGTTTCTTGCTAATGGGAATACAAAGCTGTGCAGCTACTTTGAGAGACCACATGGCAGTTTCTTGCGAGTCGAAGCACCATCTCACCACGTGATGTAACAGATAGCTCTCTGAATCTCTCTAACTGCATTGAAAACATGCTAGTACAAAAGTCTGTGGGGAGATATTATGGCAATTACATCCTTAAATGCCAGAGACTGGAAACAACTAACATGTGCCTCACAACTGTGTTTTTTTAAAGGTACATATGAAAGAACACTATTTTTTTTACTGAACAATGAGTTATCGAACCATGAAAAGATGAGACCGAAACTGGTGCATATGGCTAAGCACAAGTAGCCAGACTGAAATATTAATATGCTGCATGGCAGTAACGATAGCCTATCCCAGAACAGATACTACCAGAATGATCTAGAAAAAAACAGGGCTTGCCAAGAGTCTACAGGATCTGACAGGCAAAGGAAACACAGGAGATTTTGTAGATGAGAGAAGATAATTATTTATAAATATATAAATGACTATATAAATTAGTTAATAGATGCAGTATATCCTTCTAAGTAGTTTATTATTTGATCCACTTTTGTGTAAATGAAACATAACTTCCTGTCTTTGAGAGTGAACTTCCACACTAGCTTCTTTCAGAGACCAATATAGAAAAATGAAAACAGCAGCCAGATGGTGAAGGAAGCATCCACAGAGCCAGGCCATGTTGGCACAACACTCTTCATGCAGTGTAATAAGAACCACGTTCAATTCCTCCCAAACAAACTGACCTCACTCCAGCCACATGAGAAACATCACACAAATCCACATGGTGAGACATTCTATGAAATATGTGGCCCACACCTGCCAAATCTGCCCTCGTTCTCAAACATTGACACAATTAAGGAATATTTAAGGAGGTGTCAATGTCTGATAATGAGGGGAGATTTGGTAGGTATCAACTGTACCACATCTGATGACATAAACAGAAATGTGACACTATGAAGGATGACTTTAACAAATAAAATATTACAGGATTTGTTCATCAATTGTGAGGAATATACTGTGCAGTGTAATATGTTAATTATGGAGGGATGTCTGCAGGACATAAGAATTCCCTCAGCCGGAGGAGAGGGAGCCTCAACTGGCCCCATCCTATACCCACACTGATGAATAT
>LOJH01051503.1:0-12504 GCA_001685095.1 Ellobius talpinus
GAGGAAGAGAGAGAGTTTGAGACTGCAGTTCATCATGGCAGCAAGAACATCAGATGGCTGGTCACTTGTGTCTGCAGTCGGAAAGCAGAGAGATGGCTGGTGCTTAGTTGGCTTTCTCTTTTTGTGTGGCCGAAATTCCAGCAGCCCATGGATCAGTGTTGCCCACATCCAGGGTGGGTCCTCCTATCTCAGTTGAACCTCTCTAGAAATGGCCTCACACAAGCCATGAAGTTTGGCTCCTAGGTGAATCAAGTTGACAGTCAACATTACACAGAACAGAAGCGTAAAGTCGGTGTGAGATCACACAGCACTGCAGAGCCTATTCCTACAGCAGGGTGTGTGTGCGCATGTGTGCATGTGTGTGTGCACAAGCACGCATGCTCCAGAGCTTAGCTCCAATTCATCCTGCCCCAAGGACAGTGTTGTAAATATGAGCTGCAGTGGGTGCATAACCACAGCCCTGGAGAGCCACTACAACCAGTGCTCAGAAAATGGGCTTTAGTTCAGTCATTTCTAGTCTGTCCCATAAAAGGACAGTGGGTAACATGAAGCATTGGGCTAGTTCTCAAGAACTTGTTTCTTACTGGACAGAAGAAAATGCTCCATTTTATTCCTTCATTAAGTGCCCCCAACATACCCTTGACTAAAAACAAGAAGCAAAATTGAATGTGGTGGTATTTTGTGAGCTAACAAATAAAGCTTGCCTGAAGATCAGAGTGCAGAGCTAGCCACACTAGTTAGCCATAGAGGCCAAGCAGTGGTGGCACACACCTTTAATTCCAGCAGACAGAGGCAGATGGATCTCTGTGAGTTCGAGGTCACCCTGGGTTACATGAACTTGGTGGGAGGAGACAGGAGCTCAGAGCATTCAGTCTGAGGATGAAGGGAAAGAGGATCTCGCTCTTTTCAGTCTGAGGATTTCATAGAGGTAAGAGCTCTCTAGTGGTTGGCTGCTTTGCTTCTCTGATCATTCAACTTGTACTCCAGTATCTGTCTCTGGGTTTTATTATTTGTACAACAATTGAGTGAGAAACCACAGATTGCCTAAGACCAAGAGATGGGGAAATAAGGAAGCTGTGACTCTTCAGGGTCTTAACCAGTTAAGAATACAGGGGGGCTGGAAAGATGGCTCAGCGGTTAAGAGCATTGACTGTTCTCAGAGGACCTGGATTCAATTCCCAGCACCCACAAGGCAGCTCACAACTGTCTATAATTCCTGTTCCAGAGATTCAAAACTCTCACACAGACATAGAGGCAGGCAAAACACCAACGTACATAAATACAAATAAATTTTGAAAAAGGAATATAATACAAGTATCTAAGCAAGAAGTTGGGGAAGGAGCTGGGAGAGAAATGCTAGAGAGATGGCTCAGTGGTTAAGGACACTTACTGCTCTTGCAGAGGACCTAGCTTAGTTTCACATCTGTTACTCCAGTTTTGGGGATCAATGACCTCTTTTGACCTCTTCAGGTAACAGGCAGACAAGTGGTACACACAGAACATACATACAGGCAAACACTCATGCACATGATATAAAAATAAATCAATCATCACAAAATTAAGTCTGAGAGTAATGTGGCAGCAACAAGAGCCTATTAGATTCCTGGGGCATCTTAAGGCTTTTGGTTACAAGAGAGGAGGCTAGCCAGACTGGGAAGGGTGTTTCAGGGTGTGGACAAACAAAGGCATGGGAAGCCTGATCTGCAGGTGGGCCAAGCCAAAGAGACAGAACTTCTCAGAACAAAACAAGCAACATATTCCAACCTGAATCATATAAACCCCTATTCCCGCTGGGTGGTGGTGGCTTACGCCTTTAATCCCAGCACTCGGGAGGTAGAAACAAGCAGATCTCTGTGAGTTCGAGGCCAGTTTGGTCTATAAGAGCTAGTTACAGGACAGGCACCAAAGCTGCAGAGAAACCCTGTCTCAGGGGGCAAAAAAAGTAACATCATAGATCCCCACAGAGCAAAGGTGCAACACTAGCTCATTTCAAGGACACAAAAAACTCTGTCTTTTACTCACCCTGGAGGGCTTCTAACCCCATTTACTTTTTCTTCATAGCACTAGAAATTGGACTTATTTATTTTGTGTGGGGAGCACAGACAAGCAGGTGCCTATGGGGGTCAGATTTTTTTTCTTTTACCTTTTGGGTCCCAGGGATTAACCCAGGTAAAGTTCCTTTGCCTGCTGGCCACCTCACCACCCATCTTCCAGCATTATTATTATCATCAGGAGTTGTAAGTATTTGTTTGGATACTGGTATCCCTCACCTGCCAACCACACCTGAGTGTACGCATACACAGGGGAGAGAAGGGGGCGGTCCCACAAGAACAGCTTTGAGCTTCCCAGAGCTATGTGTTGAAGCGCCTGCCAGAACACAGGGCAGGCTTATCATGCCCTGAATGAACGAGAAGGACAAAGCAGGAATCAGAGCACACACATCAATCACAGTGCTGCTCTAAACTGCATTTAATCTCTGCAGTCAGCTACAGGGCTGTGAGACATGAGTATAAACTTTCATTAACACCAGAAAATAAAGTGCGCGTTTATACTGACTCAGCCTAACAGCTCATCCCCTTGACATTTTTGAATTTAATTAAAGCTACTTTATCTTCAGTGTAAAACAAACGCCAGGTATTATATACAGTAAGTTATTAATATACACTTCCAAACTTGCACAGTGCATTTTAAACAAATGGTCTTATTTTATCTTTTAATGTTAAGCACAATCCACATCTCAGTCTTGGATAAAAATTAACAATATATAAACCCATGGAAAGTTCTATACACAAATACAAGTTATAGAAATCTGGTTTCAAATATAAATACATAAACTGTCATGACTACATAGGTTACAACAGCTTGTTTACTTTTACTATTGGGTTTTTAAAAAAGTAGAAAAATATTTCAATGCACATTCAACTGCTATAAGAAGGGTCATGACCTTGTGCCTTAAACCATACCTTGTGAGGCATGAAACATCACATGAGGCATTTTGGAAAGGAAATCACTAAGACTGTAGAGGCTACCATAGAAATATTCACGTTATAATATGGTAACAAAAATAGTTCTCTCTGCTGAGTATTTGGGAAGTAGTGGCAGAGAGGAAGCGGCCGTTACTGATAGTTTAGTAAGCTCGAAGACACGAGCTAAGGGAGCTAAGGACTTGCACGTTTTAGAATTCCCTATCACAGGCCGAGCACGGACCTGGCCTGAGAGACTCTTAAGGCAACCAAGACTGAGTACATTTGGCCCTAGAAACATAAATCCTGACCTCCCCTCATCATGCCGTCTCCACACACCAACCTGGCTTGTGCAGTAGTGTGGAGGGGAGAAGAGGAAAAATGATCACTATGTACAGAAGACGATTCAGTGCAAATCAGAAGGAGCTCTTTGTGAAGTTTCAAAACGCCTTATTGCCTGTGAGCAACGGAAAGATTTCCTCAACAGGATCACTCCAGAACAGCAAATGTAGAAAAGCAAACTCTTGAGACATTCTCAGATGAGGTTCCTTGCCCCTCCCCCTCTCATGCTCTGTGCCTTCTGTGGAACTGGACCTAGCTCCGTGAGAATGACAGGACTGATCCTTACAAAGTAGACTTTCAAACCCTAAAAAAATAGAAATCTTTAAAACAGCAGATCCAAGGGGGCCAGGCAGAGCTGAGTTTCTTCTATGGCTTTTTAAGTCACTGAGGCATCCTGTGATAATCGCGTCTGACACTTAAGATTGCTTTCCTGTGAAAGCCACATTCAAAAGTGACCTGCCTACCCCAGCATCTATGACAGTAATGGGGAAGGCAAGGGGAGCAGCTGAGGGGTTGCAGGGAGGCACAGTCCAGGTGCCATGAGCCTCTATACATAAGGAGAAGGCAAAATGCATGCTCAAAACGGAGGGGTTCCAAGGAATGGGCACTCCCCTTGGAAGACAAAGGGATCCCCCAGTTTAATCAACAGGTCAGCAGCGAGACACTGGGATGATTTGCACCACGGTGGCCGGTGCAGATGACATGGAGCAGGAAGAAGGAAGATGGGAATGTCAGCAAAGGAAAGAGGGTAGGTGGCTGCCACCACCCCACCTTGTTACAGTCCGGGAAGGAGGGACTGAATGGTAGAATGACACCAGTGCAAGTTTCCAGCTTTTCTACTGTGTATGTGTGCGTGTGTGTGTGCGCGCGCGCGCGCGCGCGCGCGCATGTGCGCACGTGCATGCACTGGAATAAGCTGTGGTTTAAGTCAAAGCACGTATCTTAATACCTCTGTCTCTTCATTTACAGACACCACACAAAGCTGACCTTGCTCTTGTTCCCAATGGCTACGTAATTATCTTGGCACAGAAAAGACAGAAGGAGGAAGCTCTCACTGCAATCTGGCCGTGAGGCATTTTGTGTACATATTATACAGGCGTCAGGAAGTGACCCCAATCCTATGACAGGTCAAGGAGGAACTCCTTCCTATGAATACTAGAGGCACAGCTTTAATTGCATCATCTTTCAGACCTTGGAAAGAAAAGGAGAAGCCTCTGCTTTCTCCTACACAGCACTGGGCTAACAGACACCAGTCCAGGGAACAACTGTCCCACCCTCTGGTGTGCCTCTTTCACAGTCCCTGAGGAGACAGGTCACACATCCCCTAGGTCCACAAACTCGTCTTCTCGTTTGGCCAGATCATCTTCACCTCCCAGAGCTTTCCACCCAGTGGTGGGTAAGACAGGCTTGGATGAGTGTCGCTGGAGCAGCACAAACGGGAACAAGGAGGACAAGCGGGCAGAGTTCCTGAGCAGGCACGGAGCCTGTGTGTGGATAGCCTCCTGTCTGTGGGGCTTTGCGTCGATTTTCTCCTGCAAGCTCTGCACTTCCTCCATCATTTCCAAGAGTTTGCTCATAGTAGCCATTCTGCCACCACCCAGGATTTGGGCTTCTGGAATCCAACGTAAGTAGCGCTGGGCCCACACCTTGATTTCTGGCCCCTCGATGTGAGGCAGTAACAACCCATGGTAGTCTGTGGGCTTACTATGCCAATTGTCATAAAACTCTCGAGAGTTGTCCTGGAACTCATCGGAAGAGTTAATAAGCTTACTAATTCTCTTGCCTAGAAGGTTTTTGATTAAATGATCTGTTTCTTCCCTGAAAAATCCTCTTTTGGGAGATGACTTAGACTGGGTAAGTGGCAAAGAAAGTTGTCGTTGATGCTTTGAAAGAAAACACAAAAGAGAATAGCTGGTTAAGAGGCAAGGTGACAACTGTTTTTATAATAATAATAAAAACAATAATAACAACAATAAAGAGCAGCAGCATCCTGCTGTGAGCAGTGTCAAGGGATATCAGAGCTGCCATCTCATGTGTGTCCATTAAAATGGTATAGCACATAGAGAGAGGGACTTCCTGTTCTTGGTGACACTGAGTGATCTATGCATGATGTACCATCAACAAATGAAAGAAACCAGGAACACGTGGGGCTGCATAGAAAGGCATACTGGGACAAACTAGTCCTTTTAGCAAGAGGGGTACCAATGGGCACAGAGTACTTTAGAGAAACACATTTAATGATTTCCATCAGTTTTGGGGGCTTTTTGAGACAGAGTCTCTTGCTACATAGCACTGGACAGCCTGGAACCCACTGCGTAAACCAGGCTGGCCTGAAACACTGGGGTCCTCCTGCTTCTCCCTTCCAATCACTGGCATTACAGGTGTGTGCCACCACTCTTAAAGTATCATTTAAAGGGAAAGAAATGTTTCTTTTTTGAGAACTTAAGAGCTCTTTACTGCAGTAATATTCTGAACATCTTCAGGTATTAGTACTGACCACCTGGAGATCTTATCCCACAGACAAAATAACCTTTCAGCTTATCAGGCACTCAGTGGGAACTCCAGCTGAAGTCATATGTTTCTCTCGGACAATAGACAGTGGGAGCAGAGGCAATGGCTAAGAGGAAAGGGTTAACTTGACAGGCTGCACACAACAGGAAACACAAGAGCTTTACGTTTCATTCCTGCTTGCTAGCTTTCTCAGTAGCAAAGCAAGGCATTATATTTTGGGGTACACCATGAGAGGGTTATGAAGGTAGGTCAGAGGTTGTGGGTTTCATCGATGCCCAAAGGAAAAGGTACAAATGTGAGAAGCTGTTTTCTGTCAACTGCTCTGCTCCTAAGGTGTTCGTTCATGCACAGTAGGAACAGAGAGCCATAGGCAGTAGGTGATGCCTGTAATCCAATGCTCGGAAGGCTGAGACAGGAGACTGCCAGGAGTTTAGGGCTATCTTGGATTACATAATTTCATGTCAGCCTGAGCCAATAGTGTGAGACCTTACCACAAACAAAGGGAAACTAGAGTAAAAATATTAAGGCTGGCACTCCAATTTTCAAACATACTTTTACTAGTGTATCCTTGTAAAAAAAATTTACAAAGAAAGTATTTCCAGATTATGGAAATAAGTAGTAATTTATAATAAATAAAATATCCACACATGCAAAGTTACCCTTAACAGCACAACCCAGAGATGACTAGAATCTGACTCTCCATCCAGAGACAGCAAGGACACCAGACATCAGTGGACTCTCTTTTCCATAATTACCAAGTTGAGTTGGGCAGGAATGTGGGACAAAAAACCTTCAAGGGAACCTAACCCTCACCAAGTGTTGCTTGGTGTTGGAAGCCTCTGCCCACACCCCCTCCCATGTGTCCTCCCAGCATGGTGTCCCAGCTGGCACCTGGTGTTCACAGGAAGGCTTCCAAATTCCTTGTAGCTCACCTCCAATCCTGTTTCATTTACACAACCTGCAATCCTCCCACCCCTGGCTCACATCAACTGCCACTGGCTCTCGCAGGAGACAGGGAGGACATCAGACAAGGGTGCTTAGCTATCTCGGTGGCTCCTTACTCCATAGGTACCCCGTAGTTTTGTGACTCTAGTGCAGGCTGCCACCAGGGGGCACAGCACGCCAAAGAAAAGCTCATCTCTAGCTGACTTGTGCTGACTTGCAGCCATCTTGCTCCAGCTGCAGAAAAGGGAAGTATCTACTCTAGGCCTGAGGACAGCTAAGAGGGCAACATGGCAGGCGGTCTAAGCGCTCCGCAGCTGTCACTGTCCCCAAGTGCTGGTCTTGGTTCACCTGATCCCAGCTTCCTTAGACTAAGGACCCTGTTCGGTGCCTGAACTGGCAAGGCTTCCAGGGACTGAGGATCAGGCAGGATAGGAAGGACAGTGGTGAGAAAGACAATGACATGCATGGACGTGGGTTTGCCATTACTGAGGGCCCTGTCAGACATTCCAGGCCAGGTGACAGAGCTAGGTAATGTTTAAACTGTGTGTCAGTTAGTGAACTTCAGGGCAGAATAATTAGTAAAATCAGGAAGAAGTATCTAAAAGGAAAATAAAGACTTGCTGTTTGTGGTTTAGGGTACAGGCTGGAAAACTCTAGTCCATGGGCCAATGCTGGGGTGACACTTGTGTAAAACACTGGGCCCACTCTTATCACTTAGGACCATTGTTTTCTGTCACAACAGTAGAGCAGGTAGAGCTGGGAGACAGTGCAGATCTCGATACAAAGCTTGCCACTCTCAGCTTATAGGTTTGTTAGGAAAAGTCTTGGGGCTGGAGAGATGGCTCAGTGATTAAGAGCACTGACTTCCAGTGGATCCAGGTTTGATTCCCAGCACCCACATGGAGGTTCATAACTGACTATAAACCCAGTTTCAGGGGCTCTGTGGGCACCAGGCACACATGTAGTTCACAGACATATATCAGATAAAACACACAGACTCATAAAATAGAACAGTAAAGTTTTTTTTAAAAAGAAAGAAAAAGTCTTGCTATGAAATATATAAACTGGCATATGTGAAGGAAAGCCTTCGTAATCAATGATCCCTTACTCTACCAGCAATACAGAGACAGGGTAAGAGGCACAATTCCATGAAGCATAACTGTGACAGCAGCAGACTCAGTGACATGTCTCATCAGAGCAAAGGCAGATTTGCTGAAGGCACCGCTAATGAGCCCCAATAACCTGAGCACCATGAACCCCAACTGCACACCGTATTAAGAGGGAACACACCAAAAGAGAGATCCATGAAGTAGTCTTTGTCCTCGCATGCATAGGATGGAGGAGCCAGTGTTGGCGAGGTGTTAAGATAAGCACATCTTACTTTGAAACGTGATCCTTTCCGCTGGCCCCTGTCCAATTTTGGCTTTTCCACATAGAGAGGGTTTCTGAGCAATGTCTGTGCTTTGGGTTCAAACTGTACTGACCAATCCCACACGGTGAGCAGAGTCAAAGGCTTGCTTTGTGGATTCACACTTTTCCTACCCTGCCAAAACAAGCACAGGTCACCATGGCTCCCAGGAATGGCTGGAAAGCAAACACACATTCTCAGAAATAGGCTCCAGGAAGAGTGCTCGGCTGGGGCTGAGAATGAATGCACACAGGCTGCGTTTCTCAAGGCAGAAGCTCTTGGCGGGGAGGGTGAGAAGGGCCCTTATTTCAGTGGTCTATGGCAGCTACAAGACTGGGCACTTTCGCAACAACCGCATGAGTTAACCCCTACTTTCCCAACTTGACCTCTGAGGAAACCGAGGCTCAGAAAACAGAAGTGAACTGCCTGAGCGTATGAAGCTGGCAAGCTACAGGGCTGAACCCAGGGCTGTGTCACTAAGACGCCAGGTTCCATTGTTTCTGCTTCCCTGTGGAACTTGGCAATTTACCAACTAAAAGTCCGTCCCAAGGCAGGAGAGGGCTAGATGAAGGCTTGGAGATTAATAGAGACACTTTACATGTGAAGCACAGGCTGAGCAGGGACGAAAGGGCTTTCAGATGTAAAACCAAAACCCTGGAGTCCATTCTTTTCCCAGAATAACTCTAGGCATGAAGGAAATGAAGAGAGGGCATCTGGTCTACCTTCAAAAAGAATAACTTTTAATTTGTCTTCATTCCCAAGCTCCAACATTTACTTCCATCTTAACTATTTACTACATGACCTTGGGCTAGATGATTATTGCACTTCAGCTTCCTCAGGGATAACAATATATAAATAACTACAGTGTGCTGCAAGGATTAAATACGTCCCCAGGTAGGAATAGCTGGGAATCACTTGAAGCAATGTTTGGTGCATAACCAGTATTGAATACTGATGAATCACAGCCACTGTTATGAATCAAGTTTGTAAGATGCAGTTTCTTTGGCCCAGGGGTCTCTAAAAGGGACTCTTACCGTGTTAGTATCTTTTTGATGAGGCGAATTGAAGAAGAAGGTGCTGAAAATAGGTATATATAAGCTATCTGACAAAACAGTCAGGAAAGTCTCTGTGAACTCAAATGCTGGGGGGTGCTGGTGCACCAGCTGCCAGATACAATCTAAGAAGAGCAGGAACACGGGGACCTATGTGGAAACAAAACACATCATTTAGGAAACCTAGGCCCAGCATGAGCTGTCCTGAGCTCACTGAACAGTCATCATCGGGAGCCTCTGAGCCCTGCCCCTCTGGGAAACAAACAATAGACAATGATGAGCATTCTCAGGGGAGACCACCTCCCTGTGGGCTAGCAGTTCCTACTGTGTCAAAGACAAGTATCTAAAACCACAGAAGGATGTGAACTAACACATGAGTGCCTGCAATCAGCTTTGGTGATAGGGAACACTAAACACCAATCAAATGAATTCCATTCGTCTACACAGTGTTCAGCTGCAAAAACAGGACTTAGTGATGACCACCATTTTACATTTTGTCAATAAAATGGGAGTATTCATCTCTGCCCCATGACAACAGGCAAGGTTGGTTCTGGAGACTACTCAGGGGCAAGTCTTTGCTGGCAGTTTCTCTGTTGTGCTACAACTTCATGGAGCTTTCTTCTCAATCCACCAGTGGTCCTCTAACAGGGTAAGGCAATGATATGATAGTGTCCACCTTCTACAAGAGTAGAGACGCAAGCCTCACACAGAGCTGGTAGGAGGACAGCAGTAAGAACTCTTGGATAAAAGGCCACCTCTATATCAGTAATATCGTAAGTCACGCCAGCTAGTTCTCCAGAACCACATGTTGGTTCCGAGAGGCTTCACAGCACATATTATGGGCAACATCACTAAGCAAAATATAAAAGCTCACTGTACAGTAAGGGATTATGTGTGCTGAATGAACACCTTCTATTGGCTTCTTTCCCAACTAGATATGGAGTCTGTCAGTCTTTCTTTCTCAAGACATGCAAAAGCACATCTTTCCAAAGACCTCTCTATCAAAGTATGGAAATCACATTAGCCTTTCAACCTACTTCCTCCAAGTCCCTTTCAAGACTGAGAGATGGTGGTTTCTCTTAAGTTTGATAACATACTGAAGAGCACAGGTTTGGCGTGAAAGAACTAGCAGGCATAGTGACAGAGGCCTGAGGCTCTCCAGGAAACCTGTCAAGCCCTGAGGAGCAGAATCCACAGGCTTTCTATTCACACAGCATGCTGGGCTAAGCTGTGCTGCATCACAGACATGCTGATTAGAGATCTAGAATAGGAAAAGCCACAATTCACATTATTGGCATGTGTTCATTCTATAGATGATTTAATTAAATAAAGTTGGTTCCATTTTTCTTTCACGAGTTATCAGAGAGAACCAAGGAGTTTATATTGGTGTTACCTAAAAAAGCACACCACAATCTAGAGATGAACTAAATATTAACTAAGACTGGGGGTGTGGCTCTGTACTTGCCTAGTACTATTGAAACCCTGGGGTCCATCTCCAGCATTGCACAATGGTTGTGATGTTATATGCCTATAATGTCAGTGCCTGGGAGGTGGAAGCAGAAGGATTAAACTTCAAGTTCATCCTTGGCTGTATAATGAGTTGAGACCAGCCTGGGATACACAAGCCCTTGTCTAAAATTAAATCAAAACAAAACATAAAACAGCTCCCAGATCTGAGACTTTGAGCCATTCATATAAAGAGAAGCAAGCTGGGTGTGGTAGTGCATGCATGTAATCGCAGCTACTTGGGACGATGAGATGGAAGGTTGAGTTCCAGGACAACCAATATAATATTTGGCAATATAACCAAACGCCCTTGTCCAAACAACACAGCAATGATACCCAAAGAGAAACAGAAACGGCTGTGACTCAAGGCACACTTCTCTTGGCACTGCAAAGGCTCTAACAATGGATGGCACCAACACAAGAAAAATTTAGTGTTAAGTGTATTTCCTGTGGCAAGTTTATACACCAAACATCACTAACTACAAAGTTTAATTTAGCCAAAATTTGAAGGATTATTTTTCTTCCTGAGTTGTTTTGTAAATAAGTTTTACAAAACCAGTATTTCTCCTAGTATGAAATGTATATACAGCCTTACTCTACACAAATTAGAAGACTTTGAACACACTTATTGATATCCTTTCGGTACTGGGGAGGATTTCCATATTGTTTAAAGCATTCAAGGCATCCGAGATGAGCTGACCAGTTTGCTGATGTCTGTCAAGTATGCACTTGACAAGCCTATATGAGAGGACAGTGACCAGATGAGAGGGAGCCTTTCTCCCCAGGACTGCAACAGTCTGCAGTGAGGGCACTCACCTCCTCTTTGTCATTCTGGTGGAGATGGTTACAGCGATCCAAGAAAGAGTGGCAACCCATGACCCATTCCTTTTGGATAAGGCTCTGGAACCCAGTCTTGGTTCGACAGTGGGGGTCCATCATCACTTGCACCAGAGAGGAGAGGAGGCAGCAGAGGTCAGATGCGTTCTCTTCTAGAAGGGCCCAGCAAGAGCACCAAGGAGAAGGACACGGTGTTACCAAGAGGCAGTGCTCTCATCTACACAGCTAAGAGCAGGGTTCCCCACACCAATGTCTACTCTTACTTCCTACAGACAAGGGCCAACCAGGGAGAGATAAACTGCTTTTGGCTTGTTAGGACAGGTTCCAGCACATAGTAGTGTGCTAAGCAGAGATCTGCTTACTGAACAAATGGAGCAGCGAGAACTCCACTTTTAGCACACGGTATCCACAGGTACCATAAAAGAGTGGCTAGCAACATTGATGCACCACCGACGGTCTGCCTGACTGCAGATGAAGTCTACTGCATTTCTTTCCTGGGGAGAAAGCCTGACTGCTCCAGACTCAGACCCTTTCTTCTACTTCCTGTCCTTCACAGGCTGCTTTGCATCAAATGACCGGTTCAGTCACAAGACTCTTTTCTGTTCTGTCTGAGGAGCACAGAGGCGCCAGCTTCTCCTTGCCAAGCCTACAGGAGGAATTCTCCTTGATACTCCTCCATGTGACCACCTGGAGTGCACTTCATAAAACCCACAAAGCTCAAGTCCTTTCACAGACTTACCTAACACTATTGACTTAGAGCAAAGGCAAACACACAGCCACAGTCATGTATTCTTCTTAGAGTTTGAAGACACTAAAGCCAGGTCTACATTTCCCATGGCTTCCTCTTTATCCCCCACACCATTCAAAAAGGCACAATTCATATTGATTTTTGTTTGTTTGTTTGTTTTGTTTTTGAGACAGGGTTTCTCTGTAGCTTTGG
>LOJH01051504.1:0-12504 GCA_001685095.1 Ellobius talpinus
ACCCACTAAGACAGTGTGCCTGTTCTAACTGGGAGCTCACCAATTCCAGCTGGATCGGGACTGAATGAGCATGAGATCAAACGGGACTCTCTGAATGTGTGACAATGGAGGCTGACTGAGAAGCCGTTGATAAAGGCACTGAGACTCCTTTCTACTGCATGTACTGGCTTTTTGGGACCCTAGTCTATTTGGATGCAAAGTTTCCTAGGCCTGGATGTAGGGGGCAGGGCCTTGGACTTCCCACAGGGCAGGGTTCCCTACCCTCTCTTAAGGAGGGAGGGGGAGGGAGGAGGGGGAGTGAGGGAGCGGAGGGAAATGGGAAGAGGGGAGGAAGTGTAAATTTTTGAATGGATATATGTGTGTGTGTGTATAGTGACAATTCCTCCACATGGTTTAATGCCTCATTTTATCATTTCAATGAGTATGACTTCATTGTGGGACATGTCACAGCTTACACAAGAATGAGGGATGTTCATTTCAGGGCAGAATGTCTCTTTTGCTTCATTCAGCATTATGTATTGCAGTTCATCTGTAATGTAGTATTTATTAATAGATTATCCCAAATCACTGGATGATATTCCATTGTATGAATGCATTTCTTTACCCATTCACCTCTTGATTAATTTCCCAATTCTTGATTTTTTATTTACTGTAAATAAGGATGCATTTTTCTTATAGATATCTAAACATGTTTTCATTTCCTTTATGTAAACATCTGTTAGTGAAACAACTGACTTATATGGTAGGTGTTTGCGTTTAATATTTTAAGGAATTATGGTGTTTGTTCTTAATATTTTAAGGAATTACATACTTTTTAAAGTACTTATTATTACTTCATAGTTCAACAATATATAAATTCCTCATCTTCTGTATTACTATCAGTATTTGATGTTTTTTTTTATTCTAGCATTTGCGTAGTGATATCTCATCTGGGTCTTTTCATAATTTTTATTCATTTTTATGTACACAAGTATGCATATACATGTGTGTATGTGCATGTAGGCAGGTATGTACAATTGCACGTGAAGACAACCATGGGTGTAGTTGCTCCTTGGGTGCCATTCATCTTGTTTTGTGAGTCAAGGTATTCCACTTGAGCAGTACTGTGATTGGGCTAGGCTCTGGGCTAGCAAGCCAACATGATTTTTCTGTCTATGCCTCCCCATGGCTAAGATTACAAGCATGCATCACCACAACCTCTTTTAGGGAGTTCTGGAGATTGAACTCAAAACTTCTTGATTTGATAGCAACTGCTTACCAGTTCAGCTATCTTCTTAGCTTACTTTTTATTATTGTTTTAATACATATTTAATTGTACAAACCAAAGTTTCTTTTTTATTGAAAATAGATTCTTCCCTCATATAATACATCCCAATCACAGTTTCCCCTCCCTCCACTCCCAGCTTCCCACCACCTCCTCTCTTTCCCATATCTGCTTCCCCTCCGTTTCCTTTCAGAAAAGAGCAGGCCTCCATGATACAAAGCCCAACATAGCAAGATACAATAAGGCAAAAGTCCTTATATGGAGTCTGCACAAGGAAACCTGACAGGAGCAAAACAGTC
Organism: Ellobius talpinus; assembly: GCA_001685095.1. NCBI lineage: Eukaryota > Metazoa > Chordata > Mammalia > Rodentia > Cricetidae > Ellobius > Ellobius talpinus. The sequence continues at coordinate 1,564 of LOJH01051504.1, forward strand.
CCAAGAGTGGGCAAAAAAGTCAGAGACACACGTGTTCCCAATGTTAGGATTCTTACAGAAACATCAAATTGCCAGCCACAACATACATTGAAGGACCTGCTATAGACCCATGCAGTCACCGTTTTGCCACTTCAGTCTCTGTGAGCCCATGTGAACCTTACTTAGTTGATTTGGTGGGCCATGTTGTTCTGGTATCCAACCCTCCTGAGTCCTACAGTTTTTCCTCCCTTCTTCTTAGGCATCCTCCAAGCTCCAACGTGAAGGGCTGGATGGATTTCTGTGATTTCTTCCAATGCATGCCTTGTACTTTCAATGTATGTCATGTACTTTCCAACAGACACACAGTTTCAAAACTTTGCTTGACTCTTTAAACACAGGATCGTTTTCTCAGAGGGGAGTCTTAGGTATTGTCTTCTTTGTTTTTTTCTCTTGGGACACCTTTCCTCAGTATGACATGTTTTTTCTGCTTATCTTCTACACCTCTTTTATCAAGAACATATTACATCTTTTTTTATTTCTCAGGATTTTGAAACTTTCTCTCTTTTATTCTTGTGTACTTTCTGTACTGTGGTCATCTGTTGTGTTTCCAAATTTAGCCTTCATTTATAAAGTTAACTTCATTTGTGTTCTTTTCTTGTCTTGGTTCTGTCTTTCCACAGCTTTTTTTTTCTAATCACATAATTTCTGTGAGCTTCTGAGTTACCTTCATGTTTTTATTTTGCTTTCTTACCTTCAATAGCTTCAAAACTTAAATAGCTTTCTTACTAATATTTTGATTTTTTTGTGAGATGGGGGATAAATGCTATGAGGATAGAATTTTGTGAGCATGTATACTGGAAACCATTTATTATATTTTGTTCCTTGGTTAGTTAAAGTTTAAAAACCATTTTTATATATTCATGAGATTTAGTCATGTTATCATTTTATTAATTTTAATGTGTTAATAAGAAAACTTAAACATGCCATAAAACAAAGGTGATCCTGGATAGCTCCTACCAATTCAGGGTATCAAATCGGCCTTTCCTGTTGTTTTAATAAATGAATATGAGCAATGAGAGCATCTGCAGCTTATGAAGTCTCACTTCATGTTTTTTCTCACTGTCATCTAGATTTTCTTCCCTGTTGGCTTATTGCACTATTCTTTCCATGAAACTTTCTTTATACTGGAAGGTAGAATGGTGTCTGGGAGGAAACTTCTTTCTATTCATTTTGAAAACTCACTTGCTCAGATTGCCCTTGCTTTGTCACAGTGAGCCCAGCGTTCTGCCTTTAGCCATCTGCACTCAACAGAAAACCATGGAGCTCTGGAAACTTTTTTTTTAGATAATTTTCTTATCATGTATAGTGATTTGAGTCTCAGTGGCTTTCAAGGAGGATGTTTTGTTTTCTTGTTCTTCCTCAGTACCAGATGATGTGTCCATTTGCTGGGGTGGTTTGGCCACATCTTTGCTTTTGTTTTTAGGCTCATCCACACTCCTACCTTTGAAGTACCTGTTGTTTGTGGGCACTTCTTGCAGTTATTTGCCCAGTTATCCTGTCAGATTTAGTTGGATGAAGAGGAGATGATGGATATTGAAAAATTCAGGAAGCCACCACTGTCATGCTCCAAAATTCTTAGTATTTCTTTTTGTTCAAGTTTCCTGGGTTATTATAAAACATGACTAAAGACGACAAGTCAGAAGATCTGATTCTTTGTTCCACATCTATCCCTCCCTGGCAATGCCACATTTTAAAGTCCCCTAAATAACATGAGCTTCAGTCTCTTTATCAGAAAAAGTAGCAGAGCAGCAAGTGCAGGCACCACTATGTTCCTTTTCCTGATGCACTCGCTAGGAGCTGTTGTGTTAGACAGGAGTGTTGCATCAGAATATGCTTTGAAAATCTATAATTCTATACATTCTGTAATTTTAGTGGTTGATTGATACATGACCATTGACTACCAAGAGCATCAGTAAATATGCATGATCTGCATTTAATGTACACATAATAATCAGAAAAGAGAGAGAACATGTGTTTTTTTTACTAGAGCAGTGGTTCTCAACTTGTGGACTGCGAATCCTTTGGGGAGCTAACAATTCTTCCACAGGGTTGCACATTAGATATCTTGAATTCAGATATTTTATTACTGTCAGGAACTGTGCAGCATAGTCTTGGATCAGCATATGAATGCCTGTAAAATGGGCCTCTGTAAGGCAAAGCCCAAAGATGGTCTCTCACTTGGTAAGGACTAGTAGACCGCAGGGCAGTGCAGGACTTTGCTGAATTCATGCAGCTTACAGGTTCTTTTCTCTCTCACTATATTGTTGATTCTTTGTGCAGTTTTTAGTTTTGCTTTGTCAGTCACACATACAACAGTTGTAATTTTCCCTAGAAATTCTGTTATTTCTCGAATATTTTCCCCTAAGATTTAGCAGGTGGTTAATGCTTCTCAAATCCCTTGTCTGGAATTACTAACTACAACTACTAAGTCCGGGAAATTTTCTGACAGAAAAGTAGTGAGAGTTAGGCACATACGAGAAAACAACTCTTGGAACATTAACCATGTCTCACAGCTCTGGAAAGGAGAATAAGGCAAGCAGACACAGATTAGGGGAAAAGCCTTGGGAACACACATAGTGTCAACTATTGAGAATAAGTTCCCTAGACACAAGGCATGTAGAATCAATGACAGGATCCAGTGTGCTCCAATAGGTGAAATGCAATGTAAAATGTAGGATGGATAGATCTACACTCACCATACATAGGAGCTTATATTGATGGAAGAAGTATGGTATGGTGGGAAGGGAAGAGTGCCTTATCAAAGCTTGCGTTCTCTAGAGAAATTGAGATATGGGATCCTCTTGTAGAAGAGGAAGCTGTATAAAAGCATGTCTTGCAGACATAAAAGAATTATTTGGGTTTGAATATTGTTGTTCTTAAAGCACCATACCCATGTCTATTACGTTTTACCTATGTAAGTGCAAGAAGCTGCTTGCTGACCTAAGTGCTACAAAAGCAGGATGTGTGTGGCTCAATAGTTAGTTAAACCTGCAAAAATGCTGAACTCTGTGTCTAGAATAAGGTTATTAGGGGGTGGGAATGTGTACTTGGGGAATATAAAGGGGAACAATGGGGGATTTATAATCATTATGATGTATTTCTTAAAATACAATATATTTCTTTAAAGTACAAAATAGGAGCCAATAATAAAGCTGTTCATGTAAGCCTCATAGAAAAACCTCTGTCAAAACATAAATAAAGATGGCTTCTAGGAGCAAATTTGTCTGACTGTCATGAAAAGCCTAATGTTATTAAAATATTTTAATTGCCATATTCTGCAGGTCTTTGAAGTATTTGAAGACCATCTATCTATTTAAAATATATCTCTGTCTGACCTTGAAACATACCTAACATAACTATATAAGTTTGATTTTTATAGATGAGTAACTGCTAACCTGTCTTTCTTTATTATCCTAAATAGCTTTCAAGGACTAAAACTTCACATTGCAATTTTAAATGAGCTGCATAGGCACAAAACCTTAAGCATATAGGAACATGTATACAGCATAACAAAAATAACCTTAAATTTGTATCAATGCACAAAAATTTATACTAATGTAAAACATTTATCACTAGTGGTTGTTCAAAAGTAGGCTCAAGAATCTACCCTTTTATTGCATCATATCTATTTTATATCCCCCTTTTCCCCATTCAGAAAAATATCACTGAATATAATCTCCTTTGTTCAGATATTTTTCCTATGACCAATAACAACTTGTAACCAACCCCCCTAAATGATGACAAACATCCATAACCCAAATAAAGTCATCTACCCCACCTCTTGTGAGTATGGGTTCTGCATTTTCTAGACTGCTTCCTGTTGTCTGGAGGTGACAGAATCTTTAGGGGACCTGGAGAAAATTGGGATAATGACCAGGTCTTAGGAGAGCTAGCTATATTATTTTTTTCTTTAGTCTCTGTGTGATGAGAAAGTATAGAGCTTATCTGAAGTCTTTGTTGGATAGTCTGTGAGGATGTATTATCTCGGATAGTAGCTTTGAAATTGTTCTGCATGCAGAATTCTGAGGAAACTGCAACAGCATTCTGAGAGGATGGATCACCTGGAGTACTTGTCTTCTTGGGTGTCTGGCCCTTCTTTTTCCGAAAATACATAAACTTCTAAAGTCAACATATATCTGTATTAACACAAGTTTAGAATGTACAGTGTGCACAAGTCAACTAAAGATGTTCTTTTTTGTTTTATGTTGAGCAGGTTGAAGGTATCTGTTAACTGCATAAGTCTGTTTCACTATATAACCAAACCTCTATCCATATCATATGAAAGGATGACATTAAATAATAAGTAATGAGGACTCTATAGCCTACAAGATTTATCATGTCTAATCCAGTCTCAGAGCTATTCCCATAGTAGAGGGATCAGCATATATATCACCTATCCTGTAGTCTTTCTTGGTTTCATTTTTCATGTCTGTTGCCAAGATCTTTAGGAGGTCTCCCTCAATCAAATCTGATCTTCATTAATTTTGAAGAGAGCCATAACTTTTTGTTTCCTGTGGAAACAATGGCATAACCTCTCCCCCAATGCAACATACTTTCTGACTTCAATTTTGAAGTTAAGACATTCTTAAAATATATAAATTGATTTAATTCAGTAGTTTCTATAATCCAAAGTCTCTCAGCAGCTATTGTTTTTTGTACATTAACATTTAAAAATTCAAAGTCAAAAAAGTACCATGGAGGATCCAGATACCCTATTTATTGTCCACCTTTACATGGCTTATTCTTTTCATATTACTTTATTCTTTCTTAAAAGATTTTACTTTGTTATTTTTAAACTATTTTTTATATGACTGGCTATACCCATTTTCTTTTCTCTAGCATCTAAGTACATTTTTAAACATACTATATCTTTTTAGAGGTTTTCTGTGTCTGGACATGGCTTAACTAAGTGTTCTCTAACCTTGTAAGGCAAACTTTAAACTGCCATCTTAGCCATTATGTAACTCAGCTTAGTGTGTGGTGCTGGTGCATGGTGTTGGTAGCTGACTCCAACATGCAAGCAGTGGCCAGTAGCTGCACCTCTGCATGCTGAGCACCAGTCTGTCTGAGAGACTGCAGAACTAGGAAACACATCCGGCTCCTCATTCAGAACTTTTCTTCGTTTTCTCTGGTCCTGTGTTTGGATACTTGAGTCTTCACATTGGACACCATATGCAGTTGGATTTTTCTTTGGGCCATCAACTCATAATGATGACAGAGTGACTTATTAATTATGAAAGCTTGACTTTAGCTTAGGCTTATTTTTAACTAGTTCTTATAACTTAAATTAACCAGTTTCTGTTAATCTACATAATGTTTACCACTGTCCTGCTTCCTCTGTGACTGCTCACATCTCTCTCAAGTGCCTTGATTCCTCCTTTCTCTACCTGTACCTCCTGCTTAGCTATTGGCCATTTAGCTTTTTATTACACCAATTTCATCTATACACCTCCACACAGTGTACAAATATCCCACAATACTCAGCTCTCAGTGTAAGGAGATACAGTGCAGTGTCTCCTTGTCATATATAGGTACATAATACAGTACATGTCAGTATTATTTACAGCTGTATTATACGTCATCTTGAGGCTGTTGATTCTATTATAAAGTTACTTCTTGAGGTCTGAAGACCTTAGCTGTTGTTTCCAGTTGCTGTCTAGCCTACAGCTGAAATTTGCTGAATGCCTTTTCTTGCATTGCGTCTCCATCTTCCAAATACATAGGAATTCTGCTGGTTGTCTCTCCATCAGTGTAATAAGTGCCTGAGATAACCAGCTTGTAAAAGGAATGTTTAGGTTATAATCATCATCTCAGTGAAATTTAGGTTATAGTCATCTTCTATCGACTTCCAGGTACTGAGAGACTGCTGGTGAAAACTTCTTTCCTTCTTTGTCTCAAACAGCCTTGTCTTCGGTTTTATTCTGAAAGCTGTTTCCCCTCCACTCCCAAGTCCCATGGGGAGACATAGCACAAATGAATGCTGCACTTACAGTGGATCTGTGTGAGAGCCGAGGAAGACTAAACTATAAAACCTGCAGCTACATCATAAGCCATCTAGAGAAGCAGTTCAAGTCCCCTTCTGGGGAACAGGGGCAGGCACAGGAGCACAAACAGTTGTCTGTACTGATCTGGGGCCTGAAACACTCTCCAGGGAAAGGGAAGTGAGATACTTAGTATTCTGGAATGTTCCATGGAGGGAGGCATTCTTTAGCTTTACTGTCTTGGAATGTTTGCTGATGGCTAGACCTGGAGTAATATGAGATAATTATGAAGAATTGTCTCCTGGGGCATAGGCAGTTTCTTTACACTGTGAAGTATGTCCATATATGTGAATTTATGGGAAACTCAAGGATCGGTTGAACATATTCCCTTTGTCTAACTGAAGTTTTAGATGACACACTGCTTTAATTCGATATTCTCTATTTACTCAAATTTTATATATTTAGATTTTTTATGTGTTGTTGTCTATATAAATGATCTTATTTGAAGACTGTTCTCTATTCTTTTCCATGCAGGAAGAGGCATTCCTGCTGTCCCTTCATTTGTGAAGAAAAACATTCTATTTCTTGCATTCAGGAGTTCAGGTTTGGTATTAGAGATAACACGCAGATGTGGAGTTCAGTGCATTAGCCTCAATGCAGTAATTAGTAGGACAAATTTAAAGTGCCCCTCTCCCATGGCATGGACTCTGCAGAAAGAAGGCATGCATAGCATTAAAGAGAAAGCAGCAGAAAACAAATTAAATGAGCTTGTAAATGACCCCCAGAGGAAGCCTATCTGGAGGACAATTTTATAGATAAGCATCTAGCTAGAGTGCACAGACCGTAGATTGTGTAGTATAGAGCATTCACACGTATGTTCCATAGTTCCAGAGGCTGGTTTGACTGAGACCAGGGTGCCAGTTGATTCATTTCCTGAACAGAGTCCACTTTCTGGTGTTCCGTTTTATCTACATGTGGCACACAGAGGGATATTCTTTCTTGTGTCTCCCCTTTTAAGAACACTGATATCTGCTGACACACAGTCAAGCAGAGCCTATGTTCTGCCCCTGCCCAGTGCTCATTGCCCTGTAGGCAGCCTGACAAGGTAAGGAACTCATCCACTTGCTACACAGAGTGCGGTCCCTATCCCGACAGCACAGGCCCACTAGGGGAACTTGCATCTCAGACTCCCTGAGTCTGAATCCGTCCTTTAACAGAGTCTCATGGTGGTGGAATCATTCACAAAACACATTAGAATTTATGAGGCTCTGTTCTTTGGGAAATAAGTTTACCCCATACCAAGAGTTCTCATCAGTATGATGTCCCCAGTTCTGTCTAGAATTCTGGAAAATTACCCAACTTCTGATTCTTACCCACCAACCATTTGACAATACCTGGGCCAAAATCAGCTTTTTAGAAACAATCCAAATGTGACTGATACATACTACAAGTTTCAAATGTTTTCTCCTAGGGCTTGCCTGGCAGCTCAGAGCCCCTGGGATGATGAAAATCACATGGGATCACTCTCAAACCTGAGTTTTGTTTTGCGGTACGGCAGCCTAGAATGCAGAACAGACAACTTCATTGCCTGTGTAGCCTTTGTTCTTTTCAGCCCCCTTGTCCTGGTTGTCAAACTGTGAGGGCTGAAAGGAGACAGTTTTCATCTCTGTCCTCTTGTCCTCAGGGAATGACTGATTTATTCCCAAGATCCCCTGCCTTTTTATTTTTTTTTTAAAAGTTGAAGGCTGTGCTCGTGTAGGTCAGCCAATTCATAATTCACTCCGAGACTGGGAAAAGGACTCCAAGGTGCTCATTTTCTTCTGGACTTGAGAGGTAGTTTGTTAAAACTTCAGTGCTGTCAACCGTCACTGTAACTGTGGTCTCCATAAATACAGGGAAATAATGAAGCCTTGTAAAGGACAATGTAGGCATGAATCTTTAAGTATTTCATTGAGCAGCTTTTATGTTAAAGTAACTTTCAAGATATTCTCTGTTGTCCTTTAAAATCAGACATTTATGAGATAAGCTACTGGAGGTCTATTGCTTTACAATGGATCTGGGCATAAATCACAGCCCTTGTTTAGACAGCACCTTAGGGACGCATCGACAATCTTTTCCTAGGAGAGATCCTAATCAAGAAAAGGTAGGTAGATCTTCGCTGGATGGTCGGTGGCTCAACTGTCACTTGTCATTTTTTTTTCTGAATCCAGAAAGGGAGAATGGAAACTTGGCAGATTATTTGATTAGGTTTTGTTGTTTGTAGGAATCTATGGGAATTTCTCTCACTTAATTTGAAATCTGTTCGATCATTAAAACAGCAGTCACTCAGAAGGAAATCCCCTTGCTGGTTATCAATCAGCATAAACTTGTAGAATCACTCCCAAGGATGATGACGTGACCCCTCCCCCACAGTTTGTGTTTGGTATGTTGGAGAAAGACATCTGCTGATATCTGAGCACATGTGATAGTGTCATACAAACACTTTGTCACCCACACCCTTACTGTGATGGTGATTCTTGGTTGTCAACTTGACTACATCTGAAATTAGCTAAAACCCCAAAATGGAGGGCATGCCTGTAAGGGGATTCTTGCTTAATTTGAAATGGGAGGATTATATCTAATTTGGATCTTTGAGGTAGGAAGACACCTCTAATCCAGATCTTTTGAATAACCCCACCCCTAATCTGGGCCATGCCTTCTTCAGGAAACTAATCTAAGGACATGGAAGAAGGAGTCTTTTGTGCTTTTCCTGCTTACTCTCACCTCTCTAGTAAGTCCAATTCTTCACTCGCATTAGAGATTACTTCTTCAGGATTCTTGTGTTTATTGAAGACCTGCTCAGACATCCAGCCTCTTGGATTGAGTAACAAATGGGTTCTTTGACTTTCCATTTATAGCCACTGTTGGATTAGCTGGACCACAGACTGTAAATTAGTGTTTAAAAAGAGGGCATACTTAAGTGTAATTTCTGTTCTACTTGATAAGTATGTTTGGATAGAAAAAGCTCCATTACTTTTATTGTTGCTTCCCTCCTCCCTGTTCTGTCATTCTGTCTTGTCACTTTCTCTCTCTTTCTCTAAAATTTCCCCTCAGCTTGTAGTTTTTATTACATTTGTTTTAATCTAGAAAATGTACAAAGCCAACCCTTAACAGTAAATGCTTCTTCACCCAAGAAGGCAGTCTATTGATAAACGGTTGAATCTGTACATTGGGACCATCTTGCTAGAGAAGAGAGCTTACTAACTTTGAAAATAAAAATATCTCTCTCAGGAGGTTGTGCATGGAGAACTTTATAACAAAGATTAAAAAGTGTGGGTGACAAGTTAGTAAATAACTAATTTCCCATGTAATATGATACACGAAAGAGGACTCAGTGTAGTCCAGGGAGCAGGTCTCTGTAGCATTAATTTGATCCACATGTTTGCATTTAGCCTGAATGGAACTTCCTCATATGGCTTGTTATCAGGCTGAAATGAGTTGAAAAATAAAGGAATAGGTGTCAAGATGAGGATACAAACTTCACCACTGAGGCTGAAGCCCTTCCATTCTAAAACATTGCAGCTCCCTTTTCACAGGGGTGAACCCCACAGACCGTCTTGATGAATATGATAATCACTGGTGAATTTAATCCTCTTGAAGAATCACCTTGATTTTCTGAAACAATGATTCAACAAATTATATACAATATAATATACCAATATAATTATATGCCAATTATATATGGTAATAGTCTTATTTCAGTCCCCTGGGCTGTGATTATGTCCTGTCTTAGCAATTTCTATCAAGGGGTAGACTGACCTAGTATGAAAATATATGCCACATCGTTGCTGATGTGCTCCTTACAGGGCCACTTTTTGAAAACTTAAGCTTTTTTAAAAAATATTATTTTGAGTTTTTGCACTTAAGAAGTATGTGATAGACTTGGCTATAGAGGTTGCTCATCACTTTCCCCAATACAGCAGGCTGGAAGAGCTAGTGTTTTATGTTTGTCTTATAGATGGCCTAAGGACATCTTGGTATACTTCTTACCAAGCACCTTGTACTATGAAAACTGACAATGACCTGGTTGAATAGTTCCACTTTTATAGAACAAGATTCCCAAAATATGAACAAAACTACTTTAAAAATAATCTCCCTGCTCCTGTCTTTGATTCGTAATCCTTTCTAGAGATGCAGATCTTTTTAGTGCTCTGAATGACAAAATGGGTGGGTAGAAATGCCCAGAAAGAAGGGTGAGAGTGTAGCAAAGGATTAGTTTACTAGTTTGCATCCTCATCTAATATGGAAGAGTTAGGAGGAGCTTAGGTGGGAATCAGAAGAGGGAACATCTTTCTATTTATCACGGCATCTCCAAGAAAGAGTTTGACAAATGATTCTTTGCAAAGATGTGTTGATTAAACGACTCATTGGAAGATCCCCTGAGACTTATAAGCAAAAGCACTCAGGGGAGAAACTCGATGACTATGGGTTGCTTTCCTCTTTTCCGCCAGTGTGTAGGCTATGGAAGCAATCGTGCCCTGTAGATGCGTCAGCTGTGTGGTGTCTGTTCTCAGATGTGTTACCAAACATTTCTTTGGAGACATGAATGCCCGTGGAGACCAGGTTAGTGATAAGAGTGAAAGAGATAGCCTACTTGAGCTTTCTTTCCATTTCATGTTTTCTTTTTCTATGATGCCTTTTCAATTTCTCACCATAAACTTGTTGTATAATGACATTTTCTCATCTATGTACAGCAGGTATAAGATTTATGAAAAGAGAAAACTAGATATTAATGATTAGTTTGACTCTGTTCTCTTTCATTTTATCATTTTTCTTGTATGGACACCAACGGGGTTTCAATCTCTTTAAACAGAGATTAAGATTAAGATTAGGACCGCGAGGGGTGCGCCAACCCACTGAGACGATGGGGCTGATCTAATGG
>LOJH01051507.1:615-12199 GCA_001685095.1 Ellobius talpinus
AGAAATGGGTTAAATTAATATGTAAGAGCTAGCCAATAAGAAGCTAAAGCTAATGAGCCAAGCAGTGATTTTATTAATATGGTTTTTGTGTGATTATTTCAGGGCTAAGTGTCCAGGAATGAACAAGCAGCCCTCTCCTCCTACCCACAAGATAATGTGGAACCACACTGAATTAAAGGTCTCTGTGTCTCCCACTGTCTCAGCCAAATTACCTCCTCCATGAGCAAGGAGAAGGTGCCCACTTTCAGGAGAGGCATTAAGGAGGCTCAGACATTGTGAGGCTTTTCCTAAAATGTCTACCCCAGGGTGGAACCTAATGGCTTCCTCTTGCTTTCCTCCCCATGGATGCCCTGTGGTTTCTGTGAATTGTTTCTGTGGAATCCACAGAGAAGTGAAGATTGTTGGAGACTCCGTCTGCAGCCATTCCCAACCTAACTTGTCTTTTCTTGATGTCTTCTGCTTCGCTGCGAGAAGGGGAGCAAGAGAGGGAAGGGAATGAGGAGGAGGAAGGAAAGGGAAGGAGGAAGGGAGGGCAAGAAAGAGGAGGAAAGAAAAAATAGAAAGCTTTCCATCTGGGTCTCCCCGACTCATCCACACAACCCTTTCTACAGAATCAATTGACACCAGGAGATCAGCATTCTGGAGTGGCTGCTTGTTAGAACTCATTAGGGGCCGAAATCAATTTCCCATCCTTTGTATTTCGCTGCCCTGAAATCACCCACCCAGCGTAGCTCTCTGACAATATTGGTTCAATTTAATACCTAATATCTCACTTTTGTACTAGCAGACAAGGATCAATGTCTAAGCCAGTGGGGTAATGGGGGCTTCACAACTGCCTCTTCCCCGAATAAGGCAGAGGGGGCAGGAGCTGCTTTGCAGAATTTGCCGATATTGATGGCATGATGCTTCTATCATGCCCAGCTCTGGGTCACAGATAGACTATCACAAAACACAGGGCTGGGAATGTGTAATACGTAGAGCTGCGTCCTCTCATTTCCGATGAGGTTGTCTGTAGCATTTGGACCACAGCGTCACTAAATACTGGGCGGGCTGCAAGATGCCCTGAGAGGGCTCTGGTGGTGTGGCCAAGGCATGGGGTGGGCACGGAGGCCAAGTCACAGGGTGAACACTGCCTTATGAAAGGCCCCAGGTTTTAATTTCTCTCTTCTGGCCTCCTTGGCCAGAGTATATAATCTATTCTCTGACTCATTCCGTTCACCTTGTGGGGATTCTGAGACTTCACTGTCTACGACTCCACCAACCTCAAGAAACTCTGTCTGATGCATGTGCTTTAAGCTTGCAGATTCCTTTTTATTCAGATCCAACTAGGGTGAGCCGATGCTAATCTTTAATAGCAATCATAGCAGACACTTATTCATGGAGTACCACATGCTAGGAGTATGTAAGATGACTAGAACCCAACCCCCCATCTCCACACCGTCGATGCTGCAGTTACAAGGGTTTCAAAGAATAAAGGGAATGCATGGGAGAGGAGCAAACGGCTGGGGAGCTTGTACCCCGGCCTCAGCACTTGGGACTCAGTCATCAGATTCTAAATAAATCAGCTCTATGTTTGTGCAACCGAGGGGACATGTTTGGGACTATTCAGGACAATGATTCCTAAAGGGAAGCTTGGCAAAAGAAGAGCAGAACAGATGAAACTGGAGGAACTGCCCTGTTTCCAGAGTAAATTTCTTGAACTAGCTCAGGTTTTTAAAAGGTTGACGAGCAGGACACACGGCCCCTTCCTTGTTCCCCCAGTATCTACAGCAGTCCCTGACAGGGGAAAAGCTGTATTAATTTTTAGAAATACCTCTTTATGACCGGCCGAGAAAGATGGCAGTATAGAGTAACACCATCCGTCATAAACAAATTAGATATTCCCTTATCCCCCAATAAGATCATATAAGAAACCACCAATTACTGTGAGGATTATCTTCATTTCAACCATCTGGTTCTTCTGACTAGAGAGAGCGTGTGCGCATGAGCCCGAGACATCAGACAGAGAACTGTTATCTTGATATGTGGCAACATGTGAAAATAATTGCTTTCCGTGTGGTTAATGCTCATATCACACACAATACAACTTTAGGGCAAAATTCTTGTCTGTGTTCCATATAAATAATTTGACTCCAATATTCAACTCTCCTTATATGTACATAACTGAGGAGACCTTGTAAGACTGACTTAATTTTGTGTAAAATTTTTCCAGGCTGACCTAACGTTGAGAACTCATACACAGGGAGACTAAGGAGCTAGTTTGTGATTTCCAACATGGACATGGACATGTGATTTGAGTTGTAGAGTGGCGATGCTGTAGACGGCCCTGAGTGCTGCTCAGGCCTGAGTTCTGTCTGCTGCGCAAATGTTTTCCTTGCCCTCGGTGGGCCCGCTCCTCATCCGGAGAGACAACCTGCCTAGTTTCCCTTACTTTGTCCTCTGCTTTTGGGGCACGGGGTAGGGCAGAACGGGCAAACTAGAACACGAGGGATGGAGAGAGGCAGAACGCAGATTTATAGTCCTGTCCAGATTCTGAGACCACGTGGCATACACCCTCTCTTCCTCTTCCCCGTGTGGTCCTTTTCCAGATTTTATGGGGACAGCGGCCTATTTTGCTGGCTTTCTGAGTGCCAGATGCCCCTGGCTAATTGTCTTAATGCTAAATAGAGCTCTAGGAAGAGACCGTCTCTCCAATCACTTTGGTTAAATGATGTGTATACACCATCTCTCTCTGCCAAGATAATCACTGCAATACTATACTTTAAGGAAATTAAACAGAGATACCAAAATGTTTTAAGTACCATAAACTTGTTATATATGACAACTTATCATTAATGTGTGCGTATGTCGGGGCTGGGGGTGCAGGTCGGTGGCTGGAACACTTGCCCGTCATACTCAAAGCGCTGTCTCTGAGTCCCATCACCCCATAAACTGTGTGTGTGTGGTGGCGCATGCCTGTAATCCCAGCACTTGGGTGGTAGAGGCAGGAGGCTAAGGATGTCAATATTAATCTCTCCTCAGTTATGTGTATATGCCTATGTGTGTGCATCTGTATGTATGTTCATGCTCAAATAATTTCCTCTTATTATTCTTTTTAACAAGAATATATCCTAAATTATTTAGTCCAAATGAAACCGAATTCAGGCAAGATTTCAGAAACACACTGTAATTAGTTACTTTTTTGCAGCGGAACTAAAATAATTGAGGGCACATCTTAAAAGGCAGGCCTTGGCTTTGCTCACGGTTTCAAAGGGTTCACTCTGGGCTGGAACAGAGCGTCACAACAGCGGAGTGTGTGACGGGGAAGATCCCTCGCCTCACCAGAGCCAGGGCCCAAGGAAAGAGAAGCAGGGTGGAGGCAAAATAACTTTTCTAAGGCACCACTCCAGTGACCTACTTCACCCAAATAGGCCCCACCCACCAATGTTTTCAGAACCTTCATAAATGACACCATCATCGGAGGACCAAGGGTTTGATATTTGAGCCTATGGGGATTTAATATTCAACTTTTAGCCCTCGGCTCCTGGCCCCCAGATGCTTATGACCAAATGCGTTTGTTTAGGTCATCTCCAAGAGTTCCTAAAGTCCAGTGGCTCTAACGTTGCTCAGAAGTCTCATTTCTTCTCAGAGATACAAGTTAAACCGTTAGTCTGTATAAAGGACAGTTATATACTCCCAAGATATAAGATTCAGTGGCACAGAGTAACCAACCCTATCCCTGTAGGGAGGAGTGTGTGCACAGCAAGGAAGGATTAAACCAAAACAAGATGGAAATACAGCAGGACAAAGAGTAACGCCTTCCATGCCTGGCATCTGGGACATGTGGTAGCATCATGCAGGCTTGAGAAAAGGCACCCTGATGGCTCTGCCACCTGCGGGCTGTCAGGGTGTGCGAGTCAGTCAGACTCACTTGGGGTGTGCCCTGTCAGTCGGACTGGCTGGGGGCGGGCTGGGTCAGAAGGACTTGCTCATTCCCTGCAGCGTTCCTCTGCAGGTGACCAGGCTCCTTGACTTCTCCAACATCCCGAGGTCTCCGGCACAGCTCTGCTTCCCTCCAAGGGGCTGTTCTCCTGGAGACTGGCGGATTCTCAGAGATCCTTGTGTGATTACTGCGGCTGACCTACCTGACAGAAACAGCTCTCGCTGCACCAACTCTGTCTGATGCTGAGGAAGAGCTAGAGATGTGGCCTCTAATGGTGGCTTTGGCAACGAAATAGTGGGAGCTGACAGGGTTAGAAGAAAACGCTACCGTCCTATTCCATGTTGTAAGACTCTGGCTTTCACAGTTTCCATTAGCAGTGCAAAGACCTCTGCTCTGCCACCCCTTCCCACTTGACAACCTGAGTCCTTTCCATGCCCAAAAGAAAGGAATTGAGATCATTTTCTAGGGAAGCAACAATAATAGCATTGACTGAGTTGTAAAGGGGTATATGCTCATGAAAAAAAAACAATGCTTGTTTGTCAAAACTTCAAACTTAACTGGGTCATCCTAAAATCATTCTTTGTTCTACTTTTAGCTCTAGTGCCCCTGCACATGTGAGTGGCTGCCATGTTGTACAGCATGGCTATAAAATATTTTCATCATGTCAGAAAAAAATCTAATGGACATCTCTGTCCTGTATTATTATGAGTTCACTTTTATATGAATTCAAAATATGCTAAATGACTCATTAAAAAAAAAAGCCAGCATCAGGGCACTGGGGAGATGGCTTGCCATGCGAGCGTGGAGATCTGAGTTCAGATCTCCAGAACCTATATTTTAGAAATGCAGGTCACAGTGTGCACCTGTCATCCCAGTTGGGGTGGTAGGAACAAGGTGACTCTTAGGGCTCACTGGTCAGCCGGTCTTGCCTCATTGGTGAATTCCAGGCCACAGACAGACCCCATCTCTAAGAAGGTAGTAGGCATTTCAGAGAGTGACATCCAAGACTGGCCTCTGGCCTCTGCCACATGGACCTGCTCCTCTCCCACGTGCATTAAATAAAGCAACAATATCAACAATAAAATGGTGAAAAAAAATCATATCTCTGTACCTAAAGGATTACATATTTTGACAAAGCTTGCATTTTGTAGTGTGCCCCATCCGCTTTGCAGAGATCCAGCCTGAGGCTCAGCATCCTCTGTGGTCTGACAAAGGCTGGTGGTTACTCATGGAGCCTCTGTGGATTTCATCCCTCACTATTCTCTCAATCTAACCAGAAATGTGTTTGCTTCTGCCTAAACTCCCCTTCAAACAGCCCCTGGCACACATACAGCTAGAGTCCTCATGACCTTGCTTAGAAAAGAAAGCAATGGATTGTGTTTAGGGAAGGTATTAAGACAATTGACCTCTGCTTCTCGAATGAAAACAGGAGAGAGGGGGGCCAGCCCGGCTCAATCAATGGCATTAATTAGTTATTGCAGCAAACAAACGCTGCCCTGTGCTTGTCCACCTCCGTGGTTAGGAGATGCTAATGGAGACCATTAACCATAGCATCATGGGTTTGAAGCAATTTGGAAGAGGCCGCTCTTTTATTTCCTTGGGTTGGTCTTTTCTATGCACTTGAAGAGGAAACTCCATCCAAAACATCTCCATCATTCCAGAAGGAAAGATCCCAGATTCCCCCCAGGACTTGGGAAGTGAGAATGACAGGCAGGTGGTGGGCCTTCGTCTCTAGAGGGAGACAGCTGGAGGAAGCTCTCTTTGAGGGGCTAGCGGCATCTTGTTCTTTATTCAGCTCCTCTGATGAGGCCTTTTGCTGCGCGTCAGTTTACCCATTGGTAAACGGAGTTGAATAATATAGACTTACCACTCCGTCGTAAATGAATATTGAAGATCTTTGGCTAAAGGGGGCTATGAATATGCAGGAGCCCTGTGAATACAAATCAAGAATTCATGACTTAGTAAAAGCTCAATATGTTGATAAATCTTGAAGTTTTTTTTTTTGCAAATGCTGAGATGTTTCGCTTTTATTCAGAATATATAATAGTCAGGGATTGAGGTTTAGCCAGAGCGGCTTTATGCAAAGGACACACATGTAACCCTGCACAGTAAAAGGCTGTCCATCTGCCATGTTGGGGGAAAATGGAGGCACCAGTCAGTCAAAAGTTCTGACTAACAATTTCATAGCTTTTCATATTTCTTGTTTTCTGCCTTGGCCTCTGCGCTAAAAGCCTAGGTGGGGGAGGAGAAGTTGATGGCTTTTTTTTTCATTGTTGCCCAAAGTCTTCCACAGCAAAGGTAGAGAGAGCTTGGCCACGCTCCTCAGGCAAGGCTCGGAACAGCTGAAGAGAGCGCGGCTGTCACACCGTGGGACTCGGGTATGACATCGTGACAAGAGAGAAACAAGTGCTGACGTGACATACGCGCAACATAATGCAACATACGTACAACATACGTGCAACATACGTGCAACATGCGTGCAACATACATGCAAATAGGTTTGTGCCAGAATACGGACAGAGCTGTTCCCAGCCTGTTCTCACATCAGTACAAAGGACGAGTCCTGACTTCCTGTGAGTTGCCAGATTTTCTACTTACGATTGTATAAACTAATACACAGTCAATAGAATCCATACCTAAAATGTTGGACTGCAATCTTTGTCCAGTGTAGTTACATACTCATGATGCTGGCCAGAGGTAGTGAAGCCCAGCTCCCAGGGGTCATGTGACCAGCAGGAAAACTCTCCAGTACTCCAAGGGGGTCATCTTGCTACACTAGAATGTCCAGGAGGCTAAGGAGCATCCGCAGTAGGGGGCACATTGGACAGAAGCAGCTTGCTTTGTCTTGTCTGTGCTTTGTCGAGTCTTGGCTTGTTGCTTTATGTGGGCACCTATACCCGAAACAACCTGCAGCGCCTTATGAGATGGTCGGAATATGAACTTCAAGGAGCCTTTGGATCTCTCTAGAAAGACTGATCCGTCTATGGGAAGAATTTATTGGACTTGATTTTGTAACTATATGCTAATAAAAAAATCCTATATTATCCAAAGTTAACTTTCCGGTTAACTTGAGTTTGCCACCTTTTTTTCCCATTTAGAAATACAGAATTAATCCAGTAGGCACTACTGAGTATAAATCATGAGCCTCCTAGTTGCAAACTGTGCCAACTCAAGATGTAGCGTGCCCATTCCTATGGAGGAACAGTGACTTTCGGTTACTTTTAGGGCTGGGGAGATAACTCAGCTTAAGGATGTTTGCTCAGATCCCCAGCATTCACATAAGGAGCTGGTAACACGTGTGTCATCCTTGGGTTAGGGAAGTAGAGATTGGGTAATCCCCTTTACTGGCCCCCTGGTCTCACACATCCGGGAGCTTCAGGTTCAGCGAGAGTCTCTGTTTCAGAACCTAAAGTGGAGAGAGATGGAGGAAGATAGCTGACATGGGCCTCTGACCCCTACTGCTTGGGTGAGAGCATGCACACATGTGTAATGCACACCTGCCTACCCCTCTCGCACGCATACTTCCTTGTGTAGAATTTCACTTGGGAGCCACTGAAAGGCTCTGGCAACAGCTGTACCCACAATTCAAAAGCAAATTCACTGGCGAGGAACACGTGGCGGGGCTTTCTCGCTGACAAGCCTAAATGAATCTGGGATTTGGTGCAGGTCCCCTGGTGGCTGCCTCAAAGGATGGGGTTTCTGGGGCAGTGGATAGTCCAGCATGGCCTCAGAAGCATCATCTGTTGTCACCTCTAGGGTGACAGTTTCACTGCTCCCTGACAGGAAGAGGATGAGAAAAGCAAGACCTTTCCAACAACTTGGTTCAATTGTTCCACATACACGGGCCATTCTTGGTGGTAAGATTATGCCCCCCTTTACCAAGGGCATTTGGTCTTCCACTTGTTTGGATCAGGTGGTAGCATAATATTTTGCATTGTCATTTGAACGTGTTTATTTGCCAATGTGAAGTTGAACAGTCTCTGTCGGCGTTCAAGTCCAGCTCTTATGGCTCTGTGACATCCCAGTGTTTAGAAGTGACTGCCATAGACTGCCTTCACGGAGTAGATTTCCCCGGGATCAGGTAGTTGAGAGGCCTTGCTGTTGCTATGTGTTGGTGTGCACACCCTTGTCCTGAATTGACTGGAGACTGCGCGCTTCCCCATTCCCAGAAGAACAGATGTTTTCATTGCCACTGACCTGAGACTCAAGGCTCCTCCTGGGGAACAGCTTTGGAGATGTCTTGTACACATAGATGCCTAACAGCCTGTTAGCTGACTCATTGTGGAGGTTTTCAAAGCAGAGGCACCTGTGACTTGTGTCTAAGGCACGGAAGGTTCTTGTATGCTTTATTGGTCCTTCGCAGCCCAAACCAATGCTTGCCCACAGTAGAACTGGTTACAACCTGGGTTTTCCTAGATGAATAGTTCTCAACCTATGGGTCACAACCCCCTTGGGGGTCAAATGACCCTTTCACAGGGGTCACCTAAGACCATTGGAAAACATAGATACTTGTTTTTTAATTTGTATTTTAATAACTCCAGCTTGCCTGAAGATCAGAAAAGTAAGACAGTCACGCCAGCCATCTTGGCACACCCTTAATCCCAGACCTAGAGAGAATTATAAAATGGGAGGAGACAGCTCTCAGTTTCATTCTGAGATTCCTGGAGGCAGGATCGCCATTTCTGACTGAGGTCGAGGTAAGAGCCAATGGCTGGCTGCTTTGCTTTTCGGATCTTCAGGTTGAACCCCAGTATCTGTCTCTGAGTTTTCATTAATTAGGCTTCAGATATTTACTTTATGATTCACAGCAGGAGCAAAATTCCAGTTATGAAGTAACAACAAAAATAATTTTACAGTTGGGGGGGTCACCACAACCTGAGGAATGGGATTAAAGGGTCACAGCATTGGGAAGGTTTTGAGAATCACTATCTTAGATTATCTGCTTGGTTGCTCTGCCACTGAAAATGTCTAACAGGGGCCAAGTGAATCCAGAATAATGGATGGCCGGGGTGCACTTGCTACCAGTCATGTTCCTCTGAGTCACCTCCATGGGAAACGGAAGCGGGGACTCGGGATTATCTGAAGCTATTCCAAGTCGCTCCTGCCAGGGAGGCTCCAAGCCTCTGAGGGCACAGGCCTCCCCATCAACTGGGAATCTGCATTGCTTGGCCTTGTGTTTTTGTATTGTTTGATTCTTATGTTACCACACGATGCATGTGCTTTTCAAAGTCCAATACCACCGTTCTAAACAAATATTTTCACAGTTTTAAAATGTGTTTGGCTGGAGAGATGGCTCAGCAGTTAAGAGCACTTGCTGCTCTTCCAAGGGGAGAGTTTGATTCCCGGCACCCACATCGGGCAGCTCAGAACCACCTCTAATTCCACTTTCAGGAGGTTTGACACCTTCTTCTAATCTCCAAGGGACCCACACGTGCGCACACACATACATAGGTGTACACACACATAGGTGTACATATATAGACCCATACACACAGACACATAAAGGTATACACACAGAGACACACACAAACACAGGCACACATACGGACACATACACCTACATAGAAGCACACATACATACACACACAGACACATACACACACAGAAATACACACACTTCAAGGTCAGAGAAAAGTTTTATCTCTTTTTTAAATTTTATTTT
Source organism: Ellobius talpinus (assembly GCA_001685095.1). Taxonomy (NCBI): domain Eukaryota; kingdom Metazoa; phylum Chordata; class Mammalia; order Rodentia; family Cricetidae; genus Ellobius; species Ellobius talpinus. The sequence continues at coordinate 10,200 of LOJH01051507.1, forward strand.
TACGGATGTGTAAATGGAGATCCATGCAAAATAAAAATTATACAAAGCAAGAATATACATAGAGTCACTGGACTACCAGACAGCCTCTGGAACCTTCTGATTTCAAAGAAAGCATTGCTGTTTGAATAAGACCTTTCCTCAAGGAGTTCAAGGCCTAGGCCTGAAGCATGGCTCACTGAGTTTTTACCATGCCTGCTCAAAATATCTCTACATACAGGAACAATGTGGTCTCCCCGCAACCAGTTTTGCTAATTGTACTGGAATTCTTGACTCTCAGCTGGTGACAGACATTAACCAAACTCAGGAGTGGGGTAGGGGCTCCTTCCCATTTCATGTCTCCCTAATCTCTGCTGTTCTTCTGGAGCTGGCTTTGTCAGACTAAAGGGACATTGGGACACAGTGAGCGGCCCTTAGGGAAAGGAGAGAACTTCTGAGAACAGAGTACCAGGTCAACAGGAGCCCTGAGCATGTTCCAGCCCACAAAGGGGCTGGTGCATTGCAGCCAGTAAGCCTGAGGCAAAAGACCAGAAAGGAGGTCCTTAAAGGGTCCCATCACAAAGGGCTACCTACACAGGTCATTGCAGGTACCCTGTTCAACCCTCACAGTTTGACAACGTAAACGTGGCCCATGCACTGGGAACTACTCCTGCAGCCCAAGTGTGAGGGAAAGGTGCTCAATTTACCACCCAGGTAAGGAGGTTCAGTAGGCAAACAGACCTAGCTGCTTCAGGCTAGAAAGGTCTGAGTGGCAGATAGAACCTTAATTTGGGCAGCACATGTGCTCATGAATGTCACAGTGCCAAGAAGAAAGGAAGTATGGTTCAGGGTAAAGAAGGACTAAGGAGGGGACCCAGGGACACCTAGAGGATTTCAGGCTGGAGAGAAGAGGGGATTTGCTCAAGACAGCAAAAGCAGGGCGGGCGGCTGCAGGGCTGTTAGCGTCTAAACGTTCTGAAGATTTCAAAAGACTGCCAAGGCATTACACTTGTTTTGGTTTTAATTAAGAAGGGAAATCATATAGCTTCTGACAGGAACAAAGAGAAAGGGAGAGGGAGAAGAAATGAGGGTGAAGGGAGAAGGAGGAGAAGGGACACAGGAGAAAGTATGGATGGGGCAATGTCACTGCAAATCAGTTTGGATTCTTTACCTTGGCAGAAATCAGGCACTGCTGTTGTTGCTTTTCTTTTTAAATCTAAACATCAGATCTTACCCGAACTCAAAGCTCACCTGAATTTGTAAGTCATTTGGAACGTTTGAGTGCTCCCTGATCTCTTTCTCCTTGAAAAAGAAGGAAGAAAAGAAGGAAGGAAATAGTCTAGATATTCCTATAGTTATTTGATTATTAGAACTTGAAACTTAAACAGCTAGTCTGGCTTTATGGATGAGGGAACTGGAGATCTGAAAAGTTACTTTATCAAACTGAAAATTTGGTAAGAGATGGACAGGAGGAACAGCCCACTGCATTTTCCTGTGATCAACTTGAGAGAGATAGGATTTCAAAAAGTGTTTCCTTGCTTTTTGTTTCAGGGTGGGCACTTAGAGCTGTTCAGTCAAAGTCGCTACCAAATCTCCCAGGATGCCTTTAGTCTGTGCTGTCAAATTACCTTTGTTGATGGATAGTGATAAAATCACAGCTACCTCTTCAATTTATTACTGCTCTGTACTATTCCCTGCAATATTAATGGAATAATTTTGTAATTATTTCTCCACATGGAATTTCCCAAGCTTTTGTTATTCCTTTTTTAAAAAAAGTCACAAAGTAACTGTTCCAGATTCTTCTGGGATAGTTCAGAAATGCCAGTCAGACAAAACTATGAGAGTGTGTTAAAAGAAGTGCAATGATCAGCTCGTGTAAGCTCAATCACAAGTCACAGCGGCCAATGCCCTGACCCTCTATCACACAGTCTGGGACAGAGGTAGGATGATACCGGGGAGAAGATGGAAGCTCTGGAGTCTTGGAGTCCTGGCTTTACTTCCTGGTGCTATTTACTCCCTTGGAA
>LOJH01051508.1:0-12503 GCA_001685095.1 Ellobius talpinus
GAACTCACAGAGATCCACCTGCCTCTGCCTCCTGAGTGCTAGGATTAAAAGCATATACTGCCAAGCGGCCAACACCACCGGCTTTCTAAAACCCTTTTTATCATCCCAGACATAAACTGTCAGCAGTAAGCAGTAACTCTGGTTCCCACTCCTAGCCACTATCATATTTGTCTCTGTAAGTTTACCTATTCTAGACAATCCTGTAAGCAGAACCAAAGTAGCTGTCTATCTCACTTTTTCATTTACACATCTTGAGTTCTTAACCTATAGCCTTACTAGATTCCCATCACTGGGTGGCTGGTGTTATTGCCCCCACTGTATAAATAACATCAAGAGAGGATAATTAACCTAAGACCACTCAGCATGTGCTAGCAGCCAGATGGTGCAATTCTCCCTCATAACCCTCTTTGGCTCATGTCAGCCACAGATGGGCTCAACATTTATAACTGTCTATAAGTTATAACATCTATAAGTTTAACATCTATAACTGTCTATAAGTTATAACATCTATAAGTTTAATATCTATAAGTTATAACATCTATAAGTTTAACATTTATAACTGTCTATAAGTTACAACATCTGTAACATCTATAACTGTCTATAACATCTGTAACATCTATAAGTCATAACATCTATATTGTCTATAACATCTATAACATCCATAAGTTACTTTCCTGTCACTGGGATAAAACACTGACAAAAGCAACTTAGGGGAGAAAGTTTTTATTTTAGCTCAGTTTCAGGTTACAATCAATCATTGCAGGGAAGTTAAGCCGGAAGGCGGAGCAGCTGGTTAAGAGCAAAGAGGGTGCTAGTGTGGGAAGTCCTTCTGTCTATGTGTTGTTTTTATTAATGAATAAAGCTGTTTTGGCCAGTGGCTTAGCAGAAAAATAAACCGGATGCTGGGAGAAAGAAGACGGAGTCAAGGAGAAGCCATGTAGACACCAGAGGAGAAAGACGCCACCAGCTGGAACCTTGCCAGTAGGTCACGAGCCTTATGGTAAAATATAAAATAGAAATGGGTTGATTTCAGATGTAAGAGCTAGCTAGAAATATGCATAAGCTAATAGGCCAAATAGTGATTTAATTAATAGTTTCTGTGTGGTTATTTCGAGTCTGGGCAGCCGGGAACAAACGTGCAGCCTCCCCCAACAGGGTGCATTCATTCTGTGCTGAGCTCACTTTCTCTGCTCTTAACAGTCCAGGATCCTCTGCTTAGGTAATGGTACCACCCACTGTAGGCTGACCTTCTCACCTCAGTTAACATAACCAAGATAACCTCATCTGGACCTCATAGAGAGGCCCTTACCAAGTAATTCTAGATTGTGTTGACAATCAAAGCTAGGCATCATACAACCAAGGCTATCCATCATCTCCATCCCCAGATAGCTTCAAATGGCTGGATGCCTTCGCAGGAAGCGGGCAATGTGCTAGGGAAACATCTAATAATGATGTTTAGAATGAGAAAGTTTAGGAAGTCTTACCCAGGTGAGTGGCCAGTAAGGGAAATTCTCCAGGAGAAAGTGTCTTGAAGCTAAGACCTAAAAGCTAACTAGCAGCTTGGTCGCTGGTTGTCTGATATGCTTGCTGAGTTCCCTGAATGGATGTGAACTCACTTGGTTCACCCACTCTAGACTACAGGGAGGCCATCCTTGATAGTCTTCCTGCGCCCTGTGAGAAAGCCATGCCTGTGAAGAAAACTACCAGGTCTGAGTCTCAGTGGCATTCCCACTTTAGAAACTCACACTGATTTTCTGAAGTCTTGGTACAGATTTATACACCCAGATCCAGGAAGAAAAGATGCCTTTTTATTTCCCATAGAAACCTTCCCCCATTATTTCCCTAACATCCCCTAATTCACGCAGCTTGCTGGAGGCAGACAGAAGTTCAGGCTAGCCTGCTCAGGAATCCTCCAGCACTTTCATCCATACAGAGCCAAATGGTCTATAAAAACAGGAGTCCAGCCATATCTGGTTGTAGCCATACACAAAAACCTGCAAAAAGAAGCAGGTCCTGCTGACTGGAACTGTAACTCCCAGAGGTAAAATCCAGTGCGGTGCAGGGCAAAGCAAACACAGGAAGTGCAGATTCTGTGCTCTGTCTTGCACTGTCCAGGAAGAGCAGCCATCTCCCCAAACGCTCCTGGGTTGGCAAAGGTCTTGGCCCACTAATTGGAGACATGACTCTGGTCACTGCTCACTGCCACAGGAAGGTATCCAGCTTGGGCTGGGAGGAAGAATTCCCAGTCTTTATTCTCACTTTCTGTTTACTCCTGGCCTTGGGCTTAACTGGCATTGGTCGGATAATGGCTGTGTCTGTCTGGAAGCAATGTCAAGGAAGAAGCTTGGAGAGGGGACTGGAATGCAGGGCAGGAAAAACAGATACACTGAGCAAGGCACAGCTCTGCCCATCTTAGGCTGCAGGCACTGGCAGTTGGAATCCTGGGGATACAGGTCAGGGCACAGTGTATGACCCTTAGCTCAGTTCAGGTCATGGCCATAGAAAAAGGATACAGGCTGGATGAATTTTGTTCGTCCTCCAAGCCCATCGAAGCCTATTCTTACCTAGGGCAGAAGGAAGACATAAGTGATCAGGAAAATGGGTTAGGGAGCTGACTGCCTTGCTCCACACAGGAGACCAGGTACCTGTGACACTCACCACATCTGTGTTGCAACGGGAAGCTGCTGTGGTCCTGTTGGGCTTTTTCTGACCCAGGACAGCATTCCGGATAAAGAGAGGGAAGGCACCAGCCAGTTCCTCGTCTGGCTCTCCTACACAGCGCTGGCCACCCAGTGAGAGCTGGGACTCCTGTTGGGTAATGCCAGAGTTAGACTTGTTGAGCTAGACAGCAGCAAAGGACATGGGGTAGTGATAGTGACAGAGATCTGGTTAATAGGATATTTGGCCAGGTGGTGGTGGTACACACCTTTAATTCCAGCACTCGGGAGGCAGAGGCAGGCAGATCTCTGAGTTCAAGGCCAGCCTGGCCAACAGAGTGAGTTCCAGGACAGCCAGAGCTACACAGAGAAATCCTATCTCAAAAAACCCAAACCCAAAATCAAAAAAACAAATAAACAAAATAACAGATCAGGATATCTGATGCCTCAGACAAGAGGCAGAGAATAACGAATTAGGATTACAAAGATGGCTCTGATGAGTATGAGCTAGGGGACCTGAACATAGTTTGGACCCTCAGAAATAGAGTTTCTCTTTTTCTTTACTTTATTTGTTTTATATTGTTTGAGATGGTCTCAATATAGCCCAGGATGCCTCAGAACTCACTATACAGTCCAGGCAGTCCTCAAACTCAAGGTGATTCCTGAATGCTGGATTACAGGCATAAACTACCATGCCCAGTTCAGAAGTAAGGTTTTCATGGCAGTCTGGCAAGGGCTGGATGGGATTGCATGTACGTTTTCAAGGAAGCCCGGGCCTTACCTGCCTGGAGACTTTAGGTGTCTTCTTGAGGACATCCTGCACAGGGGAGCTACAAGAGTGAGAGGAAGGCAAGAGACAAGTAAGCAAGAAGAGGCTAGACTTGGCACAAGGCCTTTAGAGGAGCCACTGTGCGGCATGGCTGCTGTCATGTATGCTTTGGGCAAGGTACCTCAGTGGTTTTTAACCCGAGTGCCAATCTGTGAAGAGCTGAAAAGACCATGCCCCCGTCTGTGGTTTCATTTCAACCTTCTCCAAGTTCTTGGGCTCTCACTATGTTCTAGTCTCTACCCAGTGCTAGAAGCCCAGCCAACTTACCATGCACAGGAGGACGTGCATTCACATTCGCACCCTCTTTTTTTTTTTTAAAAAAAAAAAGACAGGACTTCTCTGTAGCTTTGAGGCCTGTCCTGGAGCTCACTCTGTAGACCAGGCAGGCTTCGAACTCACAGAGATATGCTTGCCTCTGCTTCCCAAGTGCTGGAATTAAAGGCACACATTCACACCCTCAAAGGTAGAAGCTATCAAATGAGATCAGGCCTCATCCTGTCTGTTGGGGTTGGAAGCACCAACTCTAGTAAACCCACAGTAGTCAGCCTCCCAGTGCGACTCGGCAAGGCAGCCTGCAGAGCGCTCACAGAGCCTCTATAGAACCCTCGCAGGAAGAGCCTGTGGTAGAAGAGAACACGAGCCAGGTTGTGGCTTTCTATTCTTAGTGCCAGAGCCAGACACCATTTCCATTCAATTTCTGGGACCTTAGCAGCTAGATACTCCCTCATGGTATTTTTCCAGCTGAGAGAGGATGGTGTCCTAAGGTTAGCCTGGTGGCTTCTCAAGCCATAAACAAAGTAGGAGCAGAGCCTGCTGACTCTGGCTTCCTCTGCTTGTTTTCCTAACCTGTAGGCAGCCCGCATGACGGCCATAAGAAGATTCCCCACGGTTACAAGTCTGGCTCTGGTGAGGCTAAGCCAAGCTAGGGGTGTTCTATGTTCCCTCACTCCTATGTGTCTGCAATCATTGTTTCTTTTCTCTTTGATTCTCCCTCTTTCCTTCTTTGCAAAACGGATTGAATCCAGGGCCTTTCACATGGGAGGCAAACATGACCACTGAGCTATATCCCCAACCTGTCCTTCATTTTTGACAGCTGAGGAGGAAGCAGTACAAAGAAGCCAGAGTAAGGAGCTGAGACAGGAAAGCCCTCGGGTGCAGTCTGCACGGCTCAGGCTTCTCATCAATACCATGTCTGGTCCTCTACTACACGGGTGGTAAGCCCAGCTGGCTTGCCCTTTCATTCTCTTTCTTGGCATTGCCTAACATAAAAATTTCTTTCTCTTATATTCAAAGCTTCGTATTAGATTTCCTTAGGACTGGAGAGATGGCTCAGAAGATAAAACTGCTAGCCACCACCTGTCAACCGACTTTGGTTCTTAGTCCCCTCATAGTGTAAGGAGAGAAACAATTCCCACAAATTGTCTTCTGATCTCCATATGCACCCCCCACTCTTACACAAATAGTTAAATAAATGTAATTTTAAAAAATGTAAAAAGAATTCCCCTACTGGAGTAGCACAAACCAATGTATATGAAGCAGTCGTCTTCACAGTGGCACACGGTGTGCCTGGCCAAGGAGATGGCTTGCCCCTCCTAGTTCCCCTGCACATCTACAGCAAGTTCCACCTGTCTCTTTACAGCTCCTTATGTCTGCTAACATGGGATATTTCCCTGGATGGTAGGGTCATGGGGATCTATGGTTTGACATGGTCCTGTATTAAGCATGAACCTCAGCCGGACGGTGGTAGCACACACCTTTAATCCCAGCACTCAAGAGGCAGGCGGATCTCTGTGAGTTCGCCGCCAGTCTGGTCTACAGAGCAAGTTCCAGGACAGCCAAGGCTACACTGAGAAACCCTGTCTCAAAAACAAACAAACAAAAAGCATGAACACTAGGAAAAATTCAGAGTCCCATGCTCAGGACTCCAGTGGGCAAGCATTCAAAGTATTGGGATACCTGCCCCACCACCAGTCTAGACGTGCCCTGCTGGGACTCAAGAATTCTAAGTCCCATGCCAACATCGTCTTGAGGATGACTAGAATGAATGAAACAAGCAGAAGGACTGTACACAGTGAGCGCTCGGGCCAAGGAGGAAGAGGAAGAGGTAGCTCAAACCAAAGCTTCATTCTACTGAGCAGCCTCACTGACTACTCAGGGCTCTCAGGGCAGGACCTACAGACGGCTTAGCTCTGCCAGGTTCTGGGCACTGCTGGGGACCAACACTCACCGTGCCCTCTCCAGGTAGGGTTTCTTGGGGCGGTGCTGGGAGCTGGAGGTTTGGCTTGGAGGGGTATCTACATTGAAGGTAGCATTGAAGTCAATCTCATCACCGAAGGATGGCCGGTGGAGCTTTGGGTTCAGCATCTCCATAGGGGCTGGGCTGAAGGTAGAGATGATTTTGTTACTTGGAACTGCAGTGACAACTCAGTTGTCACTGAGAGAGATCACAACTCCTCCAGTATCAGAGACAACTCAACTTGGCCCAGTGAGATGGCTCAGCTGATAAAGACTATTGTTTCCAAGCCTGAGGCCCTGAGTTCAATCCTCAGAACCCACATGATGGAAGAAGAAAAATGAATCCCTCCAGTTGTCTTCTGATACCACATGCATGTTATGGTACACACCTAAACATATCCATGCACACACACGCACATATGCGCACACACACACAAACAACAACAACAACAGCAAAACATTAAAAAGAAGAAACAGAAGAGAAGAGAGACAGCTTAGCTCCAAGGGTTCCTAAAGCCCACCCCTGACTCAGGGTCACCTCAGAGAGAGGCCTAACCTCTACAGAATAAACCAATTGGCTTCAGCCTTTGCAGTCATGTGACCATTGGTGGGTAAGGGCCAAGCCTGATGACCTGAGTTTGATCCCCAGGACCCACATGATGGAAGAACTGACTCCCACAAGTTACCTTCTGACCTCTCCATGAATGCCATGCAAAACATGCACACACACTTACATATAATGAAAAAATTTAACCAAATGAAAGAAAGGGCTGTTTCCCTTTGATCAACATACTCCTTTCTCAGAATTCAGTGTAAGAAGCCATTTAGATGCTGGGTGGTGGTGCCACATGCCTTGAATCCCAGCATTCAAGAAGCAGAAGCAGGTGGATCTCTGTGAGTTCAAGGCCAGCATGGTCTACAAAGCAAGTTCCAGGACAGCCAGAGCTGTTACTCAGAGAAACCCTGCCCCCACAAACTATACATGTGAGGATGTTGCTGCCACTTATCACAGAAAACAGTATGCTAGTGGTCTGATACTTCAGGAGTCGACAATGATGAAGACACTAGATGGTGTTCTCAAGGGTAACTTTAGTAACATGGAAAAATACCCATATGATCAACTTAAAAAGCAATATAAAAGCTGATTGTGATATCACACACCTATGATCCCAGTAAAGAAAAAGATCATGAGTTCAAAGCCTGCCTGAGCTGCATAAGTTTCAGGCTAGCCAGCCTAAGCTATATATTGAGACTGCCTAAAAGAGAAATATATAGAAATATATGCACGTACAAGCCAGGCACTATGGCACACACCTCTAATCCCAGTCCTTAGGAGGCAGAGGCATGTGGATCTCTGTAGGTTTGAGGCCAGCCGGGTCAACATAGTGAATTCCAGGATAGTCAGGACTACACAGAGTCCCTGTCTCAAGAAATAAAACAAAACAATATATATGCATGTACAGTTGCATGACTTGGGATACCCCATCCTCCATACACCTCCTGCAGAAAAAAGACTTGAAGGAAACAAACACACCATGCGTCCAATTCCCTCTGCAATTAAGCCCATAGTTTTCAAATTCTCCACTTTTTTACTTTTGTAATGAGAGGGTGGTCTTCACTCTTTTAGAAAACTGCAGCCAAGTAAATTTTTCTAGCCTTGCCAGATAACCCTGGCAGTACCTTCCAGCTTCCAAGGTCTGAGGAGAACTGTAAGGAATGGCAGGGACAGATCTAAGGACATTTCCCCCAGGGACTTCCCTTGGTTGCTACACGTCAGCCCTGTGCATGCCGAGGTGTGCAGACAGAGGAAAAGGAGCTACCTACAAATCTGGCTGGATAAGCATTCTGGGAGGCCCAAATGTCTGCCTCCATTCATCAGCACCATTCTGTAATTGCTTACCAACTCCAGCAAGTTTAGGCTAAGGAAGGAAAGGTAAACTTGAGAGACAGGCCCAGCCTGTCACTACCATCCCCCAGATCTTACCAGTGGCACCCACGGTACATGTTCAACCTTGGCTCAAGTCAAGCTGGTCTTTTCATGTACTATCTACCACACTAAACCCAAGGCTCAGGAGGCTCACACTGTCTCTCTCATTCCAAGATGAAGCTCATAAGGACATATTTTCTTGTTCTCTCAGACTGCTCCAACCTTTTCTGGTATCTTCTTCCTTTGCAAACAGAAGTCTGTTTCCCTTTCTGACAGGGGTTCACTTTCTTTCATCCCTAACTTGTATCTCTCTCTGACACAGGGAGGGAGAGTCTAGTCTCTGTGGAGAGCCTAGGACTCCTTTGCTATAGTGAAGGCCTGGCTTGAGGCACTCTGAGTGATTCTATTACCTCTGAGACTCTCACCTATGGCCAACTTACACAGCTTCATGACAGAGGCCTCAGGAAATGAAGCAAGAGATTCAAAGCCCTCCTGTCTAAGCCATGGCCAAAGCCCTAGACAGATATGTTACTGTGTGGCACAGAGGCTGTCAACATCTCCTCCATGAACTCATAGCTCCTATCAGTCCTGCAAATGAAGGTCCCACTAGCCCAGGATTTAGAAGCCCTTAGGGCCCATGAGCGACACCTCCTCTATGGCCTTCTTTCCTCTGATCAGCACCCCAGTGGACAAAGGACTGTGCTGCAGCCTTGCTAAACTCCTGAGGGAAAGACAGAGCAAGGACCCTTGGAGCTGCCCCTGTCTTCCTTCAGGTTCTCCTCAGACCTAACAAGGCCAGGTCTGGCAAAGTTAAAGACAGGGTTACCTCCTGAGGCTGCCCGAAAATGACAAGCAGGGCCGGGGACATGGTTCAGTTGGTATAGTGCCAGCCTACCATGTATGAGGCCCTGGGCTCAATCCCAGTCTACATAAATCAGATATGGTAGTGTAAGCCTATATCCCTAGCACTTGGGATGTAGAGCCAAGAAGATAAGGAGTTTAAGGTCATACTCAGCTATGTAGTGCATTGGAGACCAGTCTGGTCTATGAGACTGTTTCAAAAATATAAAATAATAAAATAAGGGCTGGAGAGATGGCCCAGAGGTTAAGAGCACTGACTGCTCTTCCAGAGGTCCTGAGTTCAATTCCCAGCATCCACATGGCAGTTCACAATCTGAAGCCCTCTTCTGGTTTGCAGACACACATGCAAAACACCTATATAAATAATAAGTAAATCTTTAAAACATGCTGACAGAAGCAAATGGTAACCCCACCATGACAAATGAAACGGGCCTCATCAATAACACCCAGTCTTCTACAAAATCCTAAGAGAGAGAGCATGGCTAGGGGAATGTGAGCCTGACGAAGGAGCCAGACTTCACAAGGTGGAGGCTACAAGGCATTAGGCAGGGCTGAAAACTGAGGCACAGTTCAAGATCAGTAGCAGATGATGGGATGAAAATAAGAGATATGGACCAGGCCCTCGGAGCTATCTTCCAGAAACATTTCCAACAGTTTCTACTGCTCCTAGGATAAAATCTGCACCTGGAAGGCTGACTTGTGAAGGCTGGCAGTGATTTGGCCCACCTGCTACCCCCCTCTCTCCTCCAAGCCCACCTTAGGAACGCCTCAGGGACTTTGAACTCTCCACGTTCTCTGCCTGGATTTCTCCTCCTTCAGATTTAAATGGTTGTTTCATGAATGTGTCTGTGCATTTCATACAGACTAGGAAAGTTTAAAATTCTTCCCAAGCTGGAGAGATGGCTCAGCAGTTAAGAGCACTGACTGCTTCTTCCTAGAAGTCCTGAGTTCAATTCTCAGCACCCACATAGTGACTCACAACCATCTGTAATGAGATCTGGTGCTCTCTTCTGGCCTGCAGGGACACATGCAGGCAGAACACTGTCTACGTAATAAATAAAACTTAAAAAAAAAGATTCTTCCCAGCGACAAGTCAGTTCTTAAGGGAGAGAGACAGAGGCACTTGTAGTTCTAAGAGTTACACCATCAGAGCATAAAGAAACCAGAAAGGCTGCTCCCAAGGAGCCAAGAGCTGTTTTTGAGATCTTAAAGCCCTAGAAGAGAGAACCTGGAATTCAGGATAAACTAGTTATATCCAAGTTCTAAGGGCTAATGCTAAATGCAACAGTATTATTACCCAAGTTTTTATACCTAGGAAATATGGTGAAAAAGGGGGGTTTAGTCATCCTGGATACAACTTGATGGGCAGCCCAGCCTGGCTTTGGACACACAGGTTTGACTAATCATCTAACCCCCTAGTTAATTATCCTACTAAAACAAGCCTCAAGAGGATGGAGAGGAGCTGGGCAGTGGTGGCGCACGCCTTAATCCCAGCACTTGGGAGGCAGAGACAGGTGAATCTCTGTGAGTTCGAGGACAGCCTCGTCTGCAGAGCAAGTTCCAGGACAGGCTGTGAAGCTACAGAGAGAAACCCTGTCTCAAAATATAATTTAAAAGAGAGAGAATGGGGAGCTGGCATGCAGCAGGCACACCTATTTCAGCAGTATAGGGCACAGAAAAACCTGGGTAGTAAAGAAAATTAGTAAAAGCAAAGTCCCTAGGAACTAGAGGTGGCCCATGTGCTTGTGTTTTTCTCACTATAAATGACAGGCACAGAGGACAACTGTGTGGGAGGACCTGAGGTTCACAGACTAGAAGCTAGAGGGAGCACCATCAGGAGACTGTGGATATTCTAATGAATGATTTTGTATCCCCAGTCTTGAGGCAGCTTGGGCTCTAAAGTTTTTTCTACAGTGGATGGTTTCTGAGACTGTCATTCCCCCAAGGGCACATACTATACCTGTTTAAGCTCTTGACAAGACCCTCATGTTACATGGGACCTCAGAGAAGGAATGGCCAATGACTGAGTGAGGTGGGAGGAAGGATCAGGAACAGTACCTACTGGGTTGTCAAAATCAACCCAATAGTGGATGATAGCAGATCAGGCATCTATCATATTCCCACAGCTCTCAGTCCACCCTAAATTGGAGCAGGCAGGTAAGTTTGGCTCCAAAGAGATGCTGAGGACAATACTAGCTAATGAGGAGGCTCAGAGGATAAGGGCACTTGCTGCACAAGTCTGGCAACTTGAGTTAGATCCCTCAATCCATGGAAAGGTGGAAGGAGAGAACCAACTCCAAAGAGTTGTGCTCTGACCTCCACATCCAGTGTGACATGCACGACCACATGTACATGCATACTGAAAAGTGGTTGAAGAAGACATTCAGTGTAGGCCTGTGACTTCATGTGCACACGCGCGCATACACACACACACACACACACACACTCTCTCTCTCTCTCCTGAAGACCCGGGGCTTCCACATGCACATACACATATACCCCCCAACACACACACACACACACACACACACACACACACACACTTCAAGTGCTATCTGGTAGAGGAGGCTGGCCAGGACAACAGAGCCTTTAGTGAGGAAAGAGCTGGGGCACAGGCAGAAGCAGGAAGAAGTGTTCTCTTATGGCTGTGACACTGCAGGACTCTAAGAAACCACTTAAGTCTAAACCAGCTCCATGAATGTCCCAAGATCCAGTATCCAGGCTCTGAGATGTGGAGTCAGGGGCACAGTGCCCAGGAACAAAGTGGAGTGCTGGAAGGCACTGAATGTATGAATTTCACAGGCAAGAAGAGGGGCATATTGATTTGTCAAAAGATATTGAAAAACTCTGGGTCCTTGACAGTGATTTTTAATTTGGCTCCCCTATTGTGGTCCTCTAGTGGGAAGAAGACAGCCTTGAGGATGTTCCTAGCCAGCCCGGTTCTGCAAAAAACTCAGAAAGATTAACTTGTTCCTGGTAGGGACACCAATCCCTGGGTCTTTTGGCTCCCTCTGCTGGCCACCTTAAAGCACACATTCCTGAACCAGAGGAGGTAATTTTATATTCATTCATTCATTCATTTTGGTTTTTCGAGAGAGGGTTTCTCTGTAGCTTTGGAGCCTGTCCTGGAACTCATTCTGCAGACTAGACTGGTCTGGAACTCACAGATTCGCCTGCCTCTGCCTCCTGAGTGCTGGGATTAAAGGTTGTGTGCCACCAAGGTCCAGTCAAGAGGGGGTTATTTGAGAGTGAGTGCTTTCAGGTTTGTTTCAGGAATGGGGGCAGGCAGATGCATGCGGTAAGAAACTCCAGGATATACCAAGATTGCCAGGCTCCTGCCCCATCCTCAGACTACTCAAAGGCCTTCTCTGGCCTTTCCTTATCAGATCCCAAATTTTCTCAAAGCTGGTGGCTGGCTTTCTGGCCAGAAAGTCCACAAACATCACTTATCCCACCAAAGCCATGCATAAATGCTCTCTTAGCTTAGGATCCTTGTATCACCCCAGAAGGCTAACAAACCTCTCCAAAACCAGGCGGCTGACAGTCTCACTGGTCACTGGAGGCAGGTTCAAGGTTCCCTGTAGCATCGTTAGCTTCTTTCTTAGGCTCTGAAGGAAATGGAGAAGAACGTGAGTGAAAGGTTGAGGTACCGAGGACAACACCTGTGGGAAGGGTCCTGGGAACAGAGCAAGGACTGAGTGCCCAACACCAGCCTTCAGAACTCCTCCTTGGGAAAGCCCTTGCTCTGGGGATGAGGATCAGCAGATCATAAAGGAAGATATGAAGGTGTAAGTCATAAACAATCCCACACTGGTTCGGAATTATAATTAATAGAATAGTTATTTATTTAAAGGGGAAAACTTACAGATCACCGTCCCAGACAATAGCCCTCTGCGCAATCAGGAAAGGAGCCTAGTCGCTGGAAGCGGAGCCAGAAGACAGCAAGCGGAGGGCAGTTGCTGCTTTTTTAAAGAGAGAGAGACCACGCCCCAAT
>LOJH01051509.1:0-12503 GCA_001685095.1 Ellobius talpinus
GAGTCAACAAAGTCTGACATATCAAGTTGAGGCAGGAAAAAGCCCCTACCCCCTGTATCTAGGCTAAGCAAGGTCCTTAGGGAATGGACCCCAAAAATGTCAGTTTATGCATTGGGGATAAATCTTGGTTCCACTGCCAGTGGTCCCACAGACTGTCCCAGCCACATACTGTCACCCACATTCCTATGCAGGTTCCCCAGCTGTCAGTCCAGAGTCAGTAAGCTTCCACTAGCTCTGGTTAACTGACTCTGTGGGTTCCCCATCCTGATCCTGATTCTCTTCTCGACTGGACTCCGGGAGCTCGGAGTCAACAAAGTCTGACATATCAAGTTGAGGCAGGAAAAAGCCCCTACCCCCTCTATCTAGGCTAAGCAAGGTCCTTAGGGAATGGACCCCAAAAATCTGAATACAAGGGAAAGCCAGTTCAAGCTCACTCTCCACTATTGCTAGGAGTCTTAGCTGGGGTCATCCTTGTGGATTCCTGTGAGTTTCCCTAGCACCAGATTTCTCCCTAATGCCATAATGGCTCCTTCTATCAGATAACTCCTTCCTTGTTCTCCCTCTCTGTCCCTTCCCCAACTCACCCATCCCATTCCATTATTACTACAAAATCCAGTAATCACAATTTTTATTATTGTTGTTTTGAGCCAAAAGGGAATTGGAACCCTTAAAAAAAAAGAATGGAATTACATGCAAGTATAGAAATGCCATAGCAAAATCTATATTTTATAAAATTAACACTCATAAAAATGCTAGGATTTTGGAGTGATGATGTAAGCCTTAGTCCTTTATGTATGTAATTTGGAAGACTGAGTTGCCCTCCAGTCATATCAGGAAGTCTTAAAACTGGACGATGAAGAAAACAGGAAATCCTTTACTAAGAAAAATGGGGATAAAGGGCACCAGGAAAGAGCTAAGGTGAAAAATAGAAGTTGATATAATTATTAAACTCTCAACATCTAGAACTTTCCAAGTCCTATAGATACTGCTTTGTGAGTGAAGAAGAGAATTTTGTAAAATAAATTGTATCCATTTGCAGTATTGAATAATTGATTCTTTTGCTTCAGGTGTAGTACTTTAAGACACAGTTTAGAGCTTCTTCCTCCTCTGTCTTCTCTCCTCTATTCTTCTCTCCTCTTTTCACCTCCTGTCCTTTCCTTCTCAGCTCTACCTTCTCTCAGAAAAACTTCCTAAAACCTGAAGCCTTGAATAGAATTTTTAAAAATAATTATCAAAAGCTGAATATGTCTCTCCAAACCCCATCTTCGTCACATTTCACCTGTCCCCAGAAATAGTTGCTACCTACTGTATTCCATGCCTTCTTCATATCTAAGTATTCTTGAACCTGTTTCTACATCCATGTTACTCCTCTATCAACATATATCTTACAGGGTGGTCACAATGGCATTTCAAACATCAGAGAATGGTTTCTTTGTTAAATCCCATCTCCTTAGAATTTCCTGAACACAGTTTTTCTTATTGTTTTAGTATATTTTCATTCGATCAGTTATAACTCTATTTCTTTTTTAAAGTTATGATTAAATTGGTTTAAATAAAACAAAAGTCAGTTTAGCTCAAGGTCTCAGAAGTTTTGGTCCATGGTTACGTAGCTTTGTTGTCTCTGAATTTGTGATAAGGCAGAGCGATATAATACTAAGCACGTCCAAAGACTACTCATCTTGTGGTAACCAGGAGGCAGAAAGAGAAAGGGGGAGGTGGAGGAAGAGACCAGGGACAGAATGTGTCCTTCAAGGGCATATCCCCCAGTGACTTACATTCTTGCTCCACCTGTGCCTGGCCTTCATAGTTAGCTCTCTGTTGCCTCCCAACATCCCATTGAGATTGGTTCCATAATGCATTGATCCATTCACGAGTTTAGAGCCATTTTAATTCAACCAATAACAACCCAAAGGCTCTAACTATGACTCTGTGCATTAAAGAACAAACCTTCAACTCTAGAGTCCTGACGGTAACAATGAAGACACAAACCAGTCACTATCTGGAATTGCTACACACATTATTTATTTGTTGATTGCTTTCCTTCATACACTAACATCCATGCGCACCAGATTAAAAAAAAACTACCAAAAGCTAGGGATTTTATTTATCATTTGTATCTTCATAATAATTTACTGGACCATAAAATGTTATAAGTAGATTTTTTATGAATAACATATGAGAATAGTAAAAGAATAAATGCTCACTACTGGGGATCACACTTAGATGTTTGCATACATGTCTATATTTATTAACTTACAACTCTTACTGATTACATCCTGTAATGCTTTATTGTTCAAATTCTTCCTAAACAGGATATTTTTATTACTTGGAGGGAACCAAAGATGCTCTCCTTTGTGGCTTCAGCACAGATTCTGGGTATGTAATATTTGGTTTTCTTTTAGTTGAAATGCTGCCAAAGAAAAATCTCATGCTCAATGAGTAGTTTTGATTCAATAATATAATGTTCATAAATTTCATGGCATTGATTTTGCTCATTTTATCTAACAATGAACAGAGATTTTAAAATGTTTATAGCTTATGCATGCATTGGAAAGCAAGACCAATCATGAGATAAGGCTTGAATCAAAACAAAATAGCCATCATGAGAATCTTGGGATGTACAAGAATACTTTCTAAAAACCTATCAAACATCGGTTGGCTAGTTTAAGGCTTTACTTCTTGGAAAGAAGAATAACAAAATCAATATCTCTTTCCATCTCAAAGCTCTCCACTGCCTAATTCAATATGACTCATAGGTAACTGAGTATACTGCTCGGACCAATTTACACAGGATCCTGTGGACTAGCTATTTTCAGACTCTTCTGTTTATAAAACACCGTTTTGATTTCTCCATACACCACCTTCAGTTTGCAGCAGAGCTTTGTTCTTGTTCTGCTTGCCAGCAAGGAATCTCTTCATCGGGCTCTGGAAGCTCTATGAACCTCAGAATCAACAGTGCTGCCCCTTCCACAAACGCTTCAGACACCATGTTCATCTAAGGAGGCTAAAAAACAATCTGCCAGTTTTAGAAAGTAAAAAACTTTAAAGCCAAAATTTTTATGAGCATTTTCAAATGTTGTGTTATGACTGTTCTTGGCTTTAATTCACCACAAGACTAACTTTAAAAGAAGCCATTTTGCCAGAGGCCTTCATAGCAAACCCTATTGATTTGAGTTTATGAATGTGTTACTTACGAAATCTTCCAATTACTTAATGGTTCTATGGTCAGGGAGTGGGTTAATCATGTTATTTAAATTCAAAGTCAATCTTAAATTCTTGGGGTAAGGTATTTTGCTATTCCCACTTGGAAGAGAGTGTATCTTTGAGAATTTAAGTAATCTGGCAAAATGGTCAACTAGTAAATAGTAAAATGGGATGCAATGGCCATTCTTTCTGACCCCAGGTTACATTCTCTTAGTTGTTCTGCAATGGTCAACCTCTAAATTGAACCTTGAGGTTAAGACTCTGCTATACTGTTCCTTATCTACACGCCAAACATATTCTGACCTGTAATACCCATTTGTATCTGTAGCCAGTGTCCAGAAGGATACTACTGTGTGAAGGCTGGCAGAAATCCCGATTATGGCTACACGAGCTTTGACACTTTCAGCTGGGCTTTCTTGGCCTTGTTTCGGCTAATGACTCAAGATTACTGGGAGAACCTTTACCAACAGGTGGGTGCCAACAGAATCAGCCGTCTCTGAAGGCAGTCAGTGCCCAGCGTGCTTTGATTTCCGCCTTAGGAGCTGTTGTGGTTACTGTTGCTTTCATTTCATTTCTGTGAACAGTATGGGAATCCCGATGTGTGTTTCTAACGTTAGAGATAATTTATCCTGCTCGTATTAGAACAGATAGTTCTTAGATCATGAATTAATTTTCTTCTATGTTTTGAGCAATGTTAGTTTTTAGGTCTTCCTTAGTATCCGACGTACCCTTAGGGTCCGGCGTAAAGAGCAGAGAACATTGCAGTTTCTTGAGCTGTCTTTGCACACTTACCATTTCCTTCACATGCCTGGGCTGTCAGAATCCTCGAGACCCTCCTGTACTGTGTCCAGCAGACACTTTTGTCCTGTGCCCATGAGACTCTCCTGTCCTGTGCCCACCAGACTCTCCTGTCCTGTGCCCACCAGACTCTCCTGTACTGTGTTCACCATACTTTAGTGTTGAGCCCTTATTTACAATTAAATACTCAGTTCTTCTCCAAACCTTCCTCTCCCTTGTCAACTACTTCCTCTTCTGGGATTCATGACCCTTTAAATGTTGCTCAGCTTAAACATCAATCTGCTATAGTGTTCAGTCCCATGGCCATGTACTCTCGCATAGATGTGAGGCACTTGCCATATGGGCTTCTCTATGTGTATATTATATATTCTCAGCACCCAGCCCCATGTAACCATGAATTTATTTTCTCAGAATTGTTACAAGTACTACTTTTGGTCACTTTTATATTTACTTCTGTGAATATTATAAATGTTATAAAAATTTTGTAAAAATATCTTTCATAAGAAAATAAAATTAATGGAAATATGTCAAAGATAGAAACAGAGTCTTAGAAAGCTGTACTGCTGGGCTCAGGTCCTCCTTTGTCATCCTCCAGAGTCTCCAGGGCCACCATCATGGGACCACCATCGTAGTCCCCACCTTTATAGATATAGAAAAGAAGGTTATCTTAGCTCAAAGTTAAAGTCATGCAAATAAAAACATTGACATACAATTTTGCAAAAAGACATAGAAAGATGGCCATATTTAAGTTGAGGTATGGAAGCTAGACTTTCTCACACATTGGTATCAACCTTTGTAGAAAGATAAAGAAAATTAAAAGTTTCCAATGAACTAAAAGTTCCATTTCTAGGAATTTATTCAAGAGAAAAACAATAGCAAAAACAGAAGGATAAAGTGGGGAATTGAATAAATAGTAAGGATTCCAGAGGGTATATAAGTTCTACTTATATCTCTAGACTATTTTGAAGTTTTCCAAAAATGAAGTAGATGGCAGAAGATATGCTGCATTTAAAAATTATTAATGGTGATACTAGATAAAAATAAATATCCATGGAGTCAATAGATAAATTTAATCAGGAGGGCAATCTGCCTGCATCAAAGTTTAAAATGATAACCTATGTTTTAAAAAAGAAAGAATAGGACTTGAACAATAAAGGGGGCCTGTTTGAAAAATAGAAAGACAGCATGAAAGCTAAAGTTGCCAGTAATTTCAAAAATGTGGAAAACGAGGAATTGTTATGCTATATTTAATACTAATGATCAAATCTTAGTACCAACCTGTTACATTGCTATACTTTTTATAGCATTAAAACAAGTTTGTTTAATACTGATTTTCTTCAAATATATTGTTTTCATTTATATTTCTATAACATGAAATTATACAAAATATTTTATTTGCATGTTCTTTATATATCAACCACAATGAAAAACTTTAGTAAAATTTTTGCATTATTAAAATAACATTTTCCCTCCCTACCCCCAGACTCTACGTGCTGCTGGCAAAACCTACATGATTTTTTTTGTCGTGGTGATCTTCCTGGGCTCCTTTTACCTGATAAACTTGATCCTGGCTGTGGTAGCCATGGCCTATGAGGAACAGAACCAGGCCAACATCGAGGAAGCTAAACAGAAAGAATTAGAATTTCAGCAGATGTTAGACCGACTCAAGAAAGAGCAGGAAGAAGCTGAGGTAAGGGTTTGTCATTACAAATATGAAGGCAGAGGGGAGACAAAGGTCATTTCCATGTAGATTCTCCTGATTTCAGTAGACTATACTTGATGTTGACCGAAAACCAAGTAACAATTCCTGTTTTCTGTATGAATCACATCTTTTTGTTTCTAAGGTGCTTGAAGGTATGAGCTCTAAACAGAGCTAGAAAGGACACATACTGTAATAAACTCCCAGTTCCATAGCAGATGTTCTGGGATGTCGCTTATAATTCTACCCCCCAGGATGCATCATCATTACAGCTTTTAAGAATATAAGAATTGTGTCCATTCTCAGCAATAACAGCTTTTCCTTTACAATTTCATACACAGATAGCACATTCTGATTATTGCCACCCTAACCCTCCTTACTTTCCTCTCACCCAATTACCCTACAATCCCCGCCTACAAGTCCCCTTCACACAACCATGTCTTTTTTTTCTAACCTACTAAGTTTAACCAGAGCAGTCACTGTCCATGGATTCGCTACTATTATTCCCTTGAGCCCCGTGAGCTAATCAATGGGTACAAGACTGAAAACAATGTCTGCCTCTCCTCCAGAATCCAATAGTGGCTCATAATTCAGCAAGAAGGGTTGGTCCATCCCAGCCCTCCCTGTAACTGGAGGCTGGCAGGCCCAGTACTGTGCAAGCCTGTCATTGGCGGTCTTGGCTGTTCTGATGCCATGGTTGCATTGCTTGTGTCATTCTTACATCACAAAGTTTCTTATCTCTTATCCCTATCCTCTAGGCTCTTACATTCTTCTCGTCCCCACTTCAGGATTGTTCCTGACTTCTTTCTCCCAGCATTCAGTTTAGTTTGCTGCTCCTACCTCTATTCTACCCTATCACAGGCCAAGGCAGATTCTTTTTTCATTAACCAATAAAAGCAACACAAATACAGAAGCTCTTCCCACACCCACATAGGGCTGAAGGCCTCCTCACTCATGGGTTTTAAACTTAGTTGATAGGAGCAGGCATGGATTCCATCTTGCTAAGTGACCCTCACAATCATAAGAAAGTAACTGTAACATTAAAGTTGGTCAACAAATTAGAGATTAAAAACAAATGCTCATTAACTTTGGCTAATGTTATAAACTTTCAGTTTAAGACAGCCACAATAATGATTGTGACCACTTCCAAGTAAGGCACAGTGCAAAGACTTCAGTACTTCAGCAGGAAAGGCTGGGAAGGTCTGTACAACTGTTTAGTAAACGCTGTAAAACCTGCCGCGTGATTTGGTATAGTTTACCTCTTGGCTGTAACATTAGCCAGGTCGATAATCTGTGATGCGGAGAAATACTGATGCAGAAGTATGTGTGTAGTGCAGCATACATTTAACATCAGAATGGTAAAATTAAGAAATATAACACATTTTCAAACCGTCCAAAATTGTGCAATAGGATTATGATATTTTTGTGTCTTGACATTGTACTCATATATAAAATTATACATTTTTGAGAAAATTCTGAAATGAGGAAAACATTGCTAAAATAATAGTGGGTGGAATTATAGATAGGATACAATCACAATTTAACTGTTATACTAATACTTAAACGACCTGGGGAAGTATTACCACAGCTCCTTTCTGAGGGTAAGACTGAAAGTACTTTTCTACTTTTCCTTTGCACCTTTATATCTAGTTTTCTTAAATGATTTTCCTTTAGTCTTGAGAATTTCATATACATATACAATGAAATATTCATATCCACTCAAACCTATAACCTCACCCTCACATTCTCTAACTCTCCCAGTCTACCGCTCCCAATTTCAAGGCAATTTTTGATAACCCTCTAAGTCTAATTAGTGCTACCCATAAGTGCTTGATTGTGGGGTCATCCCCTGGACCACGGGAAAACTACCAATGGCCATACACACAAAGAAAATAATGATTCTCGCTGTCCCAGCTGCCCTCAACTGCTGGTAGCACTTCCATAAGGGATGGCCCAGAGAGTACCTTTCTCATCCTTCCTGAATTTTGCTTTGTTTGCTCTTGTACAGGTCTCACGCAGGTAGCCTCAGTTGCTCTGAGTTCTTGAGTGTGATAGCCACATCGTGCCCAGAAGTCAACATTCCAAAGCTCTAATCCCTATTCTCTGGCTCTTGCATTATTGTTGCCTCCTTTTCTGTGGTTTTCCCTGAGCCTGGCTGGGTGTAAGGAAGGAGGTTGATAGATGTCCCATTTAAGACTGAACACTCAGTTTCTTTTTCTGAGTACTTAGAACAATCATGCATTCCTGCATTAACTGTTTCCCCCTGCAAAAATAAACTTCTATTACCAAGGCTGAGGACAGTCCAGGTACATGAGTATTGACACAAATAATTAGAAAACAACTGGGAAGTGTCATTTAGTAAAATAACTGGGGAAGTCAAAAGCCCTTGGATAGAACCCAGTACTCTTATTTTATTTTTAGAAAATATTTTTTTAGGTGAGATAGCTAGCTACCTTCTCTCCCTGGTAATTCAGTTTCGAGATCTCATCAATCCCTTAAGATAGGAATCAGTACCTTATAATTTTTCTTGACACTTTATTTCCTTATTAATTTATTTTCATTTTCAGACATGCCTCTCTCGGGTGCCTTATTCCATTGGTCACCCTGAGTTGCTTACCTGATCTTCAAACTCATAATCTTAGCACACAGTTTATGTGAGTTTTATATCACAAAAGTACCAGTAAAACTTCAACACATAATACTTCAATTTACTTAATTCTAAGGAAGTTCACAACATGGAAGAGTTGCATTGCAAAGATACTGAAACTTTATTATAATATGTGAGAGGAAGAAACTGTGTTATACAAGCTAATTGGTCATAATGCACCACAACACAGGTTACTTCCTGGACAAGATTTGTAACTGAATGTCCAGGCTGGGTACCCTGAGGCTTGTTTTTTTCAAGATTTGGAAATTGCCTAAATGCTGGGATTGTCTTGGTCCAACAGGCCATAGCTGCAGCTGCAGCTGAGTACACCAGTATTGGGCGGAGCAGGATGGGTCTTTCAGAGAGCTCTTCAGAAACCTCCCGGCTGAGCTCAAAGAGTGCCAAGGAGAGACGAAACAGAAGAAAGAAAAAGAACCAGAAGAAGATCTCCAGTGGTGAGGAAAAGGGCGACGATGAGAAACTGTCCAAGTCAGGATCGGAGGAAAGCATCCGAAAGAAAAGCTTCCATCTCGGCGTGGAAGGACATCACCGCTCCCCGGAGAAGAGACTGTCCACCCCTAACCAGGTACTGCCTGTGCCACAGGCGAGGCTGCACAGCCAAAAGCCAGTACAAGGCTTAACCCTGGGGTCAGGGCCCAGGAGAGGAAGGGGACTTCACCACCACCTTTTACCTAAAATGCTGCCTTTGGCTGGGCGTTTATGGAAAAAAAGAGAGATGTATATGGTTTTCTCAATTAAGTTGCCATTTTCATTTTCGTAAAAAACTATTGTTTCAGAATTACTATATCTTCTCTAAGAAAATAAAATGTTTCTGCAAACTACTATATGAATTAAGAGATTGTTTACGATACAGATTAATTCTCATAGTTGTATTTAGCCAATGTTTTTAATGCCTCACTCCTGATAAGAACAAGAGGAGGGAAGGAGGAAAGTGGGAGAGGGAGGGAGGGAGAGAAGGAGGGAGAGAGGGAAGGAAGGCCATAATCTTAAAAGCAGTTCCTCTATCTTTTTCTGTCCTGTAGACAAGCATGAACCAAAGTAGTAGGCAGTCAATTTTGAATTTTGCCCATTCTTTTGATATCTTCACTCCAAGCACAGAAGCTTCTGGTTGACTAATAAATGAATTCCTCTCCTGTGGATTTTCCCCTCTCACTGTCTTGTTTTTCACACTGAAACCTCTACACTCTGGTCCCCCTGCAAGCCCATCAGATGAGCCTTGGCTCCAGAGCTACCAAACATTTACACACTGTACAACCCCACCTCAACTGATGTCAAGACAAAAATATACATATGGGTTGGGTCACGCTACTGAATAAACACTGAAGATCAAGAAACCCATCTTATGCAGATAACAAATAGCTTTGACTTCACCTCCTCAGCTTCCTTTACTTTCCTGGCTTCCTCGTTTCCCATAACTGAGATACTCACTATTACCTGAAAAATTTTATACCTTCCCTTCCTCTATTACTTAGTACACATTTTTTCCTTTTCATTTATTTCTTTTTTGTTTTCATTTCAAACTCTCTATATAGCCAAGAATGACCTTGAACTTCTGATCTCATCCCATTTACTTCTCCAGTGCTGGCATAGTAGGTATTGGTCATCATGGCCAGTGCAGTGCTGGGATTTGAACCAAAGACCTTATACAAATGAGGCAAGCATACTACCAACTTAGCTATGTCCCCAGCCCAGTCTGCTTCTTACTGATAACTTTCCTCATTAATTTCTCCTGACACAGCGGCACCCCACCTTCCACTATTTAGCTCAAGTACTCTACCCCATAATCCTAAATGCCTTCCTCTATTCTCTGCGTCCCCTAATCTGGGGTTCCAGACATGGCCCAAGATATCTGCCATTGTCATCTTCTCCACAGTTGGAAGTTTCTAGCTTCTGTTACTTAGGTGTGAAGCCCAGACATAAAAGAGAGCCCTTGTCTGCGAACATGGCACAGGCTAGGATAGGCAGCTAGAATCCTCATGATACTAATGCAAGGAAAGACAAGAGGGAGTTTCGTCTTGTTCTGAGGCAAAGCCCTTCCTTGTCATATTCATTTTTCCAGTGCCTACCACTTGTCTTTAAAATAGCAAGCACTAACATTTATTGAATTTAGTACTTCTAAATAATCTACCCTGGGTTTTCATTTATGGAATCAGTTTACCCTGGAGAGGACGCATATGAAGGGGACAACTTTTCACTGTCCCTTTGGAGCAATTACCCTGCACTCTGAAGTTGCTATAGACCCTGTCTCTTAATTTCCTTGACTACTGTGTCCTCTAAAAATACCCAACTAGCCTTCAGTCTATAAACTGATGGCCTTATGGTGGATGAGTTATAGTGTTAGAACTGAGGCAAGTCCTTTGCCAAGTTCTGGGAAAGGATTCTTCTAATTGTTGCAGCCTTTTCGTTCTTTCTTTCTTTCTTTTTTTTTTTCCTAGAATTGATCTTTTTGTTGAATTGCTTTTCTTTTAAATACGATTCTTTTAAACAGGCACAGCGTTGCTGGTCTCAGGCTAACGATTTGGTGGTAATTTCACGAAGTCCGCTCTTATTTGGAGCTCCAGCATACACTTTCTGTCTTGTTTTTCCCACAGTCACCACTCAGCATTCGCGGCTCCTTGTTTTCTGCACGGCGCAGCAGCCGAACGAGTCTCTTCAGTTTCAAGGGTAGAGGAAGAGATCTCGGATCTGAGACAGAGTTCGCTGATGATGAGCATAGCATTTTTGGAGACAATGAGAGCAGACGGGGTTCACTATTTGTGCCTCACAGGCCTCGGGAGCGACGAAGCAGTAACATCAGCCAGGCCAGTAGGTCCCCACAAATGCTATCGGTGAACGGAAAGATGCACAGTGCGGTGGATTGCAATGGCGTGGTGTCGCTTGTTGATGGACCTACAGCCCTCATGGTCCCCAATGGACAGCTTCTTCCAGAGGTGATAATAGATAAGGCAACTTCCGACGACAGCGTAAGGATGTTTTCCATAGCTCAGGCATGCCTGGGCAATTACTCGTGCATCAGTCAGTCTCTCTGCCGGGGGGCGGTGGTCTGCTCTCTAGCCTGTGAATGGCTCTGTGTTTGGCGATGCCTTCTCTGTGAAAACACAGCTTTAATTCATAACACACTCCCCACAAGTTAGGTGCTGCAACCACCCAAATAAAAGATATTTTATGGGGCTAGAGAGATGGCTCAATGAGTAAGGGCCCTTGGCACAGCACCGCGGAAGTCAGGCAACCCACAAAAGTAACCGCTGTACAATTCTGGCTCCAGGGTTTCTGGCTCCCTCTCCTGGCAGTCGTGGGTACTGCACTCACATGTGTATAACAACACAAGCACAAATACACATAATTAAAAACTTATACATAACTCTTAAATTAACAACAGTATTTTATATCCCATGTTGGTAAAAGGATATATTTACTTATATTTGTGCTAAGATTACAGGCTGAAACCCATCACTTTAGAAAACATTTATGCATACAGCATATAGAGTAGTTTGAACTTAGTAGGCAGGCCTCACTTCTGTAAAGAAACACGGATCCCTTGCCATCCACTTCTGTTTATTTCAGGTCAGTTAATATATATTTATTGCAAGGGACTCTTACTTGAGTTGTTAAAAATGACAGCAACAACAGCAAACATGCTCTTAAGCTTCTTTTAAAGCATCTGTATGAGAATATATATTATTGTCAGCGCAAACAGGAGAAATAAGCCAGAATATTCTCGTGTGATCATAGTTCAGGGGCAACTCCGACATTTCCACAAAGGCCATGTGTTCTAAGGGTATGTTCTTAACCTCCATCCCCACTGATTTTTCCGGTTCCTGGGGTTTCCAGGATATGGATTTTGCACGCTGGTCATGTTGTGCCTCATTAGCAAATATCAGCAAGAGCTGTTGTTAATCCAGCAAGTTTGCATCATAGACTATACACCTGTACGCTTGTGCTAGCGAACTGTGTCGTATTTGAGGTGAGAATAAGGTTCCATCAAAGTCATGGCCACACACATGTTGCAGTTTGAAAAAGCGCACGTGCTGTGTGGCACCTTCGAAACGTCTATGCTTGCATGATACGGCATAAGCCTGTCTGTTAAGCTGGTGGTTCCTTGTGAAGTAGCATTGTTACCTTTCTATGAAATGA
>LOJH01051510.1:0-12503 GCA_001685095.1 Ellobius talpinus
GAGGACCCTAACAGAGACATACATGGATCTAATCTACATGGGAAGTAGAAGAAGACAAGATCCCCTGAGTAAATTGGGAGCATGGGGACTATGGGAGAGGGTTTAGGGGAGGAGAGGAGAATGGAGGGAAACAGAGAAGAAAGTATAAATCAATAAAATCAATAAAAATGATTTAGAGAGTAGAAACCAAGCTCCAATGACAGACTTATTTTTCTCTTCTTTTGGAGAGGGTGTTGAATAAAATAATGATAGTGGAGAAATCATGTGGTTTAGCTAATATAACAACTTTTGCATAAGAAGATATGTTTCATTCCAGGAAGGCCAGAGAAGTACTGTAAATCTCTGCCTCTGCTCTCAGGGTGAAATATCAGTAAGAGTAAATAGTGGCAGTGTTTAAATCCTCAACAGTCCTTTTAAGAGTAACTTTAACAGTCACCTCTTAGAGTCTTGTTTGACTGCAATAGTTTTGCCTCATATAGATATTAAAAAACTTACCCTTACTAAATAATTTTAGAATATACCCACAAAAAGAAAAAAATCCTGAAAATTGAGACCTGAATGAAACAAATTTAATTTAAATGAATTCTCTAAGCATAGATTAACTAAATTACTGAAGAAACTCTAAAAGTTGTCCTAATAAATGTATATGATCTCACTTCATTTTTCTGGATGACTTTATTTTGAAGGGTGTGTATGTGAAATAGCCATAACACCTTATAAACAGTCACCTTAAACTTCATTTGCAGTATGATAAATTCAATTTGTAAAGAAAAAGTCTCTTAGTAAAAAAGATACTATGTGAACTTAAAGTAATCTTATTGGTGATGATAGTACAGTATATTTATCTAAGCATGACTTGTGAATACACATTGGATATAATATCAGATAAAATCCATACTGCCAATGATATACTTTAGGGAAGTATATTTACTGTGAAGTGCTGGCAAATTCTTAATCAAGGTGCAATGTTAATCTATTGACTTATGAATGTATGTTTTCAATTTTAATGCTTGCATAAGCATTGAACTTTTGTTACATAAATAAGGAAATTATTAAGCCATAGAAGAGGGTCAGCCATGTAAAACCTTGAAGCACAGACTCTCACAGAAGCAGCTCTAGATATTCTTGGAGTAGATTCTAAACAAATTTAAAAGTTATGGCTGCTGCCTCAGATTTTTAAGCATACAAGCTATAATTTGCATATAACAGTAAGAGAACAACATTGGCAGTGAATCCTACAAGTTGTAGAAATCCACATATTCAACAAAACATGATAATATTTGTAGCTGGAATTTTATAAACTTCTGTAATTTATGACTGCAGATTTAAGTTTGCAAAATCTATACTGCATTAACTTTATCTCCTGCATTTTTCATGTGGATTTTTGTGTAGATAAAACACAGATATTTTGCGTTTCAGTGTTACATACATTTATAATATTTGAGTCATTTGAATAAAGAACATATGGGAGCTTAAATTCCTTTGCTCCAAAGGGATATGGCATTCATTTAAATTAATACTTGAGTTCAGATGTGGTATGAATTTAAAAATTCATTTGATGAGAAAGAAGGAGAAATACTTTAAGACCATAGAAAAGAGAAAGGAATTGAAACTGACTCATTTCATCCTGACTGCCAAATACAACATAAATGTTGGAGGAAAACTACAATGAATTTCTAAACTCAAGGATATACTTATAAATCTCCAATCTGTCTAACACAGAAGAAAAATTATTTTGGTAAAAACTGTGAGAAGAAATTAAGAATGAGATCTGCTAGTCTCTAGTAACATGACCTAGAGTAAGTCATTCAAACTACCTGTGGCCACACCCCTTCCTCTGTCAGTGGTACCCATCATCCAGTTGACGTTAGCAGTACGCGGGCATCTTAAATGTGGTGGATTCAAGTCTTCCAGGGATTGTGATTTTACCCTTAAGTGTCTACTACTTCTTTCTTATTTCCTGGAAAGCTTAACAATTTACATGTTAACCTTCAAAACTTCAAAATTTCATTGCAGTTCTGGGCAACCGTTGCTTATGTTTTTGGCAGTGGTCAACCATTGCAATCTTTTTCCTTTTTAATGTCCTGTTACATTCTTTACTCACCCACTTTGTTGATTTCTTGTCAAGTGACACAAATAAATACAGCTGGAAGGAGAGAATCTCCACCGAGGAATGCTCTCTCTTAAATTAACCGGCAGCCATGTCTATGACAGATTTTATTAGTTATTAAGTGATGTAGAAGGGCTCAGCCTATTGATAACAGTTCCGTCTTTAGACAAGCGGCTTTGGCTGTAAAAGACAGGTAGATGAGAAAGCCAGAGGAAGCATCGCAGTGAGAAGGAACATTCCTCAATGATCTCTGTTTTTGTTTCTGCCTTGGTATCATTCAGGGAGAAATTATATCCTGTAAACCAATTAAATCTTTTCTTTCCCCAAGTTAGTTTTGGTCAGTGTGTTTCACAAAAATAAAGAAGCAAAATAATATATCCTCTAAGGGATGTATAAATCAATAGCACAACAATGTTTGTCACACGGTAATCATATAGTAAGCACTAAACAAAGAAATAAGTACCACGAGTATTTTTAAAGGCAGCACAGGATCACTCCATATAATAACCTTTAATTTCAAGTGCTTGTGGTCTGCAAATAAACATATGTTCAATAATGAATCTTTTATACCAGATTCTGAAACTTTGCTAGGCAAAGAAATTTCTAGAGGCTAAAACACAACCATCACCTAGGAGCTCTTTAGTGATAGAGACTGGCTGTTCCCTTCCTATATGAAAGAATTCAGTGTGCATTTTCATCACGTGGTTCACATCCATTTTTAATCTGGAAGAAGATTGCTGAGGCTATTTGCAGCCAAATGACTTCTTCATTAATTATATTTCATTCCATTACTCAACAGCTATTTATCATATACCTATTTTTGTTTCTAGAAATACTTCCACTAAGTGGTTTGGGATTGTGGTCAGTACAGAGGAGAGATTGGCTCTGAATGAGACTGTTAATGTCTCCATAGAT
The DNA here is from genome assembly GCA_001685095.1 of Ellobius talpinus. NCBI lineage: Eukaryota > Metazoa > Chordata > Mammalia > Rodentia > Cricetidae > Ellobius > Ellobius talpinus. The sequence goes on from LOJH01051510.1 coordinate 3,026, forward strand.
GAATTCCTTGGTCTAGGTTAGGAAAAAGAAAAAAAAGGGGGGGAGAGGAAGGGTATTCCATGTTTTTAGGAGTTACTTTATACATTACAGTTGGAACTCATGGAAGGTTAGTATACAATAACATTAAAAAAATAACAATTGCAAAGCTTTTGGTGTCTGTTCACAGGAATATCACAGGGACCATCTGAATAGCAGATGAACTCTACTGTTGAAACACAAGCATGTATAAAAGAAGATCTCATGTTCCAGAGAGTTTATTACTTGCTGAAACATGTTCCTTTAGAAAAAACAAGTATCTCTCCTGCTCTACCTACAATACTTTCATATGAAACATGCATATGGATAATTACATTTTAGATTCTGTTATTTTATTCCACCTAAACTTTTCATTAAAAAAAGTTAAAAGAGTCTTCCAAATTTTAATGGACCTGTATTTTTCTTGTAGGAAATATCCAAATATTTAATTATTTATATATCAATGGCCTAAAAATAATCTATGTGTTGGAGATGTTTAAAATATACAACATCAAATATATTCAATAGGAATGAATGGATGGAACTTATTAAGGCCTTTGAACGTATTTATAAGAGGCATATGATTAGATGGATCACCAGTACCTCAGCAAGAGAGCAAGGAACACTGGTGGCACATCTGGAGGATTTCCTACTAAAGCCACAAACATGACAAAATAAAGGTATAATTTAATACAAACGTATTATATGTCTGTGCTTAGTATCCAATGAACATAATCAAAGAGGTATTTGATTCTGATTATTATCTCCACACAATATATTTGTTTTTTAAATGTTCTATCTGTGCCTGTAAATTGAATGTTGGGAAATAATCAAGATATTACTAATTAATAATAATTTTATAGGTCATCTGAAGAATCCTCAAATTTTTCATTTACATAAACATTTTGAAAGTAGCAAATATAGAATGAGATTGTGTTTGTTTATATATGTCTTCCAAAGGAGAAAAATCTGCCATCTCTCTAACTATGATTTCTTAGTGAGTACCTCTTTGAATTTAAAGTAGAACTGTAGAGTTACATATTTAGAACTTAATAAAAATTGTTTGTCTGATAATATAACAGATCACTTAGAAATACAATACTTATTGCTTAACTTCTTGAGCTCTGATGTTTTTGTAATACTCTAACATTTTTAACAAATGATTAACAATCATAATATTTTTGTGTCTTCTTAAGATTTCATAAGGAATTTTGATAATTATTTTCAGATTAAAACAAATTGAACTGTATACCAGAACATTAATCATTCATTGAGATTCTTTAGCTCACCATTAGTAATCTTATATGACTTTGATATATATATATATATATGGAGAGAGAGAGAGAGAGAGAGAGAGAGACCGAGAGAGAGAGACAGAGAGAGAATAGGGAAAATACACTTTGTCATTAGTGGATTTTCCATGCAAGAACACATTCTTGTCATACAGTAGAAGCTTGATAAATCTCTGTGAATGACAAGTGACCTGCAGACTTGACTTGATTTAGAATATCATTTGAACTTGCTTGCATATGTGTTCATTGAAGCTGGACAAAGCTAATCTGCAATTTAAAATGATGTGAGGTGCCAGAGACACAGGTTAATGTAATGCGTTAAACAACACTATGACCTCATTCAAAAAACTAGAGATAAATGTCACATCAAGTCATTCAGGCAGAAATTCTTATTCTTTAAGCAATAACTCTGAGAACCTTTAAAAAATGCCCTTATGAAATAGACCAAATCCCCTCTCTTTCATATTGTAAATCAGTAGCAAATCCTAATAGTCAAGCTCAGCAGCTTTTTGGGCTGATCAGGCTATTTTGGTGCTATATCAAGAGAGAAATTTGACAGTCTTGGCTCACAATTTAACCTCCTTCAGAAGTGTTACAATCTGGTAGGGGAATATCCACGGAATACTAAGCATCTATCTTGTTTTAAAACCAGCCATTCTCTCAGAAATAATAGCTGTATTTCATGCATGATCCTCTTTTTTGTTCTGTTGCTACAGAAGCAGCCAACTAGGCAACAGAGGAAGCAAAAGTAAACCAACATATTCCCAGTACTCTTGGCATCATGGATGAGTGTGTCTATGGTTCTTAGGATGATGATCCAAAGGAAAAAGGCACATTGCCTGTGTTGTGTAAATAACGTGCATGTAAGAGGAGGCAGGAGCATGGACATCTAGTATTTGCCAACTGAGAAGTTAAAAAAAAAGCTCAGAGGGACAATGTTTCACAGTGCCAATGCATGCTTGAGCTCATGGTGCCTAAGAAAAGAGCATCTAATTTTTTGTTGTTGTTTAGATCAGGACTTCCTTTTACCGTTTGTCTCTTAGCAATGGGGAAATTGCTTCCCACATTAAAATTTATTTCTTATGGAAGATTAGCAAGCATAAACCTTGTTCTCTGTAGATTAGAATAAATTGGGGTTTGTGACATATTCGTAAAATGGGTAGTAAGAAGATTTATTCTCGTGTCCTTTAATCTTTGTTTCTCATGGAGCATAGAATATGCTTTTCTAAGACCCAAATTCAGCAGAGATGCGAGGGCTTTTCACACATAGGCTTTCTTGAGGTAACTTCATTCCCAAATGTTACACACTTGTAACTTCTGTGAAGATTCTAATCGGTGCCATAGTGGCAAAATGGCCAATTAAAACATTAAACATTGTTGCGGGTTCTCCTACCTCTCCAGACGCATTGCAAACCTTTTTTTCTGTTGCTGCTAAGTGTACAAGAATTGAACGAACTGTGCAACTGCTAATGGTTTTGAGCTACACTGTAATTTAGAAGGTTAGAAACATTCAGAATAAACTTTCTCTTCTTCATGAAACAACTAACTAAAGGAGTTGAAACAAGCGTTGTGTGCAGCCTCCTGTAAGCTCCAGTATGGCGCATCCATCCTCCCTGCTCCAGTGATATGTCATGCTCCTCCGTTGGATCTGTTTGCCATATTTCATCATTTGAAGTTGCAGTGTTTCAAAGTGTCTGTGAGAGTTCCTTTATAGTGCCGGTTTTCGCTGGTGTCACTGCCTCTGGGACAACATCATCTTTTTTCATCACAGTCACTTTGGGCTTTTATACTGAAAACTTTGCCTTCACTGAGCTCCTGGGCTGCAGAAGGCATCTCTTGAAAAGCTGCTAGTGTCAGCTGCGCCTTCCTCAGCCATTTCTCATTTAACACACTTATATTTCAGCCACATTTCATTTCTGCTGGTGTCATTTTGGTTGTTTGTTTGCTGAACTTTTCTTTTTATTTTCCAAGCTGACTGATTTTAATTAATTTTTGGGTAAAGTATCACGTGAGTTTCTCCCTGCAGAGGCAGAGGACAACATAATTATACACGATACTAGGAACAATGAATGAAGTCCCAGCATTGGAGACTGATATTTATGGAGTGATTGGTAACCTGAGTAGATAATAGACAAGTGTGTGATTTGCAGGTCTCTGTATTTGGCTAATTTACCATGTCCACTGAAATCTAAGCCATGTTGTGAGATTGCGGTTATTAGACTTAAATCAAGCTTATTGAAATTCAGATGTTTCAGATATGTGAAAGTGCATCCTGCCTACAGACGGATTGCTATTGAGTCCTATGAGTTAAATGCTTGGTATTTAAAGAATCAAATCCGTTGTGTTTCATTGATGAAAAGGAAAACACTGGGACATTAATTGTATATATATATACATATATATACATGTATATGTATGCATATGCAAGTATTCATTGAAAAGCATCATTTGTCTAGTTCAAGGTTTCTGGTTTCTGCTACACTATCAATTCTGGGCCCTCAATGGAACTGCTCTTGGTTGTTCTGTTGTTGCCCTGTGTTGTGGAAATCCTGCAGCCTTGGGTCTGCATGATGGGTCCCTTCACATGCTCCAGCCTGCCACCAGTTGCAATACTCAGGAGAGCAGGCCCTACACCTTGCTTGGGCAACAAAACGAAGCCTATCTTGTTTGCTGAGGTGTGAGTGGGTCAGTCCCAAAGTTGTGAGCCTGTGAAAGCTGTCCCTATTTATCGTCTATCATGTGGCAGCATGGGCAGGGGAGAGATGCTCCTCCACACACACCTGCCCATCCGTGCCTGAGGCAGATGGGAGAGATGGCCCTGAGGTCAGAAGAGCGGGCGAGCTGCCTCTGCCACCAGCAGCAACACTCAAGAGAGCAGGCCCTGCACCTCCCCTGGGCAGCACAATAGAACCAACCTCATTGGGAGAGGCGTGCAGAGCCTGTGAGCACGGGGGAGATGTCCTCAATTTTAAGCCTCCCAAAGAAACCAGCTCTAGGATGAGAGAAGGCTTTGAAAGATATTCATTAAAAGATAAATGGGAAGAAAGTAGAACACAGAGACTGCTCTAAGCATAATGTCTATCATATGTGTGAAAGTATAAGTGAGTAAGCAAGTGTTGTAGAGAATGTCTCAAAACTCAGAGCAGTCTTAAGGTTTTGCCTAAACATAGTGCAGCTCAGAGCCGATGCACAGACATGAACTCCTTAGCCATGTTCACCATGTGCTAAGAAGAAGCCCCGGGAAAACTTGAGTCGGGATCTTGAGTGATATTCAGTGTCCGTGGCCACAAATAACTTCCACAGTATTCAAAGATATGAGTGGCCAATGTTCACTACAGCTCACAGAATGGCAAAAATGCCAAATAATTTTGTTTAGCTAAAGCATATAGAATATAACTCAAGGAAGGACCTCAGACAACAATGTGTTTGGTCTTAAATTGTTTAATTGGCAATGTGAATTTTATGATGAAGTAAGAGATTGAAAAGTTTTAGACTTTTATTGGGAAAAGTTATTTGTAAAATATGGATATTTAGACTATGTCTAAATTTATATAGATAAGATGGATTTTAAAAGAAGGTTTACTATGCAAATCTACTGCCTATCCATAATATTAACTCACTAAAAACCCATAAATGCTGTTAACAGTAGCCAAAATGAAATTTCTAGAAAACAGGTTGACAATTAAATTGTTTTCAGGGTAGAAAACTGAGGCCGGGGCTTCATGCAGGCTACCAGCTTTCCTATCAGTGAGGTACTCTCAAGTCCTTACTTTGTCATTGAAAACCGGTGAATTCACTGGTTCCCTATTGGACAATCTGTGTTTTCATTCCTAACTGTAAACTTTTGTATTCCATGTATTGCCATGTATTGTTCCTATAAGGAAGGAAGATGCTCTCATCAGATTTCGGGTTTCGATTCCTTAGTGCAAAGTTCTTGTTTAGTATGAGGTTTTCAGAAGCAGGCAAACAAATGATCAGACTGTTTCAGGACACCCAGGGATGCAATGCAAGATGCTATCCAACTATCATGTTCAACATTTCTTTATTTGGGTCTTTCTTCTTTCTTTCTTTCTTTCTCTCTCTCTCTCTTTCTTTCTTTCTATGTGTCTATGGGGGTATTTTCATTTAAACCACGATAGTGACTGTCACTGCTAGGATTGAAATCTATGTTATATGATCCATAAAATTTTACTATAATATCATTAAAGGGTTATTATTTGGGGGAAGTCAGGAAAAAATCTTAGAGATGCCACACCTATATACCTTAATTTTGCTTTGGAATAAAATTGTTCAAATGATGATTCAGGAATTGTTGGTTTATATTAATTTTGGGGCTTCCCCTCAATTTGTTTGGGCAGCTTCACCCAGCACTGGTAACTTTAACAGTCTTCTTGCACAGTTGTTTAGTATCATACTTTAACTTCTAACTCATGAACTTAAAGAAATCAGTTAAATATTTCCAAAATAACTTTGCCTAGAGACAAAACTAAATTCTGATTTGTTGTTGTTTTGTTCTATGAACAATACACTCTAATTATTGGCAATTGAGGTTAATCATGCAGTTGTAGTTAGGATCTTACAGTAATAATAGATATTTAGAATTCAATACAAATGCTGAAATTTATTTTTAATTTAGTTTCTTCTCATGGGAGGTGTTGATGTGAGGAAAGGAAAAAGGAAAAAGGAAATGACATAATTATTTAATTTCAAAATATAGAAGTATAACACTCTCAGTGACTGAGTAAAAAGTCAGAATCATTCAACTATGAAGTCTGATCTAGTATTTTCAACTGTGACTAGCAATTAAAGGCATAAGCAAGAAAGTATGAGATTTTTTCTCTAAATATAATAAAATCTAGGAAAAGAAAGTGAAGGTGTTTGAGACATTAGTAAGAAGGAATGTGTATATCCAAGTGTTCAGATTTTTTCATGAATTTGAAAATAGAAAAAAATATAACTAGGAGTTTAAGAGACTGATAAAAACTATAGACAATATCTCCAGGAGCATAGAATTAAAATCTTCAATGGGTGAAAAGAAAGCAGAAAAATCTACATTTAAACATCACTTATCCAAACTATAATTTGAGGTCCACATAATTGAAGAAAATGTACAAAGAACCAATTTGTATGTGATTACTAGATTTTACATTCTAGAGCTCAAATGAACAAATAATTAGAAATACCCATTAGAGATTGCAATGCTGTTTATTAAAAAGAAGCTATTGAGATGCATAATTTATACGAGAAATATAATTTAAGCAGAGAAATAATGATTTTGCATGTCCTCTTTGCAATTTAATCTCTAAAACAGCAATTGAGATACTTAGAAGTAATAGGAAAGTTCAACATGAAGTAGTTGTTTTCCTTATTCTATATTGCTATGATGAGAAAGCTCAGCAGGTTGATTTGCTGAAACAATTGTGAGACCAAAGAGATCCAAATAATAAAGGGTACTTTTTCTGCAAGCACTCAAATGTCGTGCTTTTCTTACTTAAGAATTCTGTCTTTCCAATTTGGGCAACATCCTTCACTGTGTTTACTGATTTAAAAAGACTTTCCCATGTTTGTGAAGATGAAAAGATTATCTTTTGCTTCCCAGTGCTTATTCACAGTAACTTCTAATGTCACAGGAAACCTAAATCTTATGAGTTGTGTCTTTACACAGGTTGGAGGCACGCATGACTAAAGGCTAATGGTTATTTGTTCTGTGATGAAATGAGCGCTTAACAATGCCATTAAAAATAAGAACATCTTATTTTATTTAAAATGCATATTATTTTCTTTTGAAGTATAATCATTTTAATATCCATTTCTGATGGATAATTCTGATACAAATCTTTAACTTGATAAATATTCCTAAAGAATTTTTTATTGAAATCTTTCCAGAATGGAAGGAAATATATGAGCTATGTAAGATAATGTTCTGAGCCATTTCCTTGACTATGTGCCAAGGGTGAAGGCAGTCACAACTCCAAAATTTGCATAAACCCCACTTTTGACAATCCTAAGATTTTTCTATGAAGTTCAGAAATCAAACCACAAAACCATTATGATTAGTTACCTTTAATCTGTTCCTATTAGAATAGTATATTGTTAACTTCTGTAAAGGTAAAAGGAAAACACTTAATTAGAGAAAATTTCCTCACAGTAAATAAATGCAGTAATTTCTTTACCATAAAGGAATTTTGAGATCTGTGAAAACAATAAAATTAATGCAGGGTTAGTCCATTATAGGGTGCTAAGTGCTGTCCAAATAGAGCAGCCATTCCCGTGCACAGACAGGAAAGCTGCTGAGTTAACCAAGCAGAAGATGTGTTTGATCCTTTCAAACTGAAGATGACCCAATCTCCTTATAATTTCATTGAATTTTTAATGCAGTTATTAGATAATTAATAGAAAATAATATGAAAATATTTCAAAGTATTTTCCAGCTGGGTGATGTCTGAAATATGTGTCTGCTGAGTCACCAATAAGGATGACCTTCTTTTCTGTGGTTCTTTTGTGGAAGTTTCAAAAGTTCCTAAAAGGTAAAAATAATATTGCCTATGTTTTCCTCTTTAAAAAGCTTCTAATATTTCTACACTTTCTAAAAACCTATTTGTAAATTATGAGAAATTAAACATACTGAATGCCAGATTTGTTTGGGATAGATTTGCATAGACTTAACAAATTGAGGAGCTCTAATCTGCACCTGTGAGTCATAAAGTTTTAGAGTTCAGAAGAGATAGGTCACACTTTAAAAGTTTCACATTACATCATATTTCAGATTAGAGGTGCAATCTTCAGATTAGAGGTGTTCAACCTGTGTTAATATAGAAAGAAGCAAAGAATACATAAAGTAAATATATTTTGCTTATGCTGACAAACATCATTTAAAATAAATGGCTTTGGTTAATATTGATGATTAATTGAAATGTTACTGAAGTGAAAGTCTTAAATATTAACATTTCAGATAACCTTGAAAGTATAGAGAGGAATGTGTGAAACTCAGCTTGGTTTAAAGAATAAAGCAATGTAATGGGATTAAAATTTTTTAGCCTGCAGACTTAAATTTTGGATTTGATAGATTAGGCATGATGGCTAGTGAAAACAACAAAAGAAACATTCTGCTAGGATAAGTCCTTCCTATAGCATTTTGCATAAAGGTAACCACATTAAGATTTATTATATTCTATTATAATATATAATATTATATTTATTGTTTATCCATAAAGAGTTAAGAAATCTGATCAAATGTGCTACATCAGATACAGCAATATATATTGCTGTATCTGATGTGAAAATGTTTTGGCTTTGAATGTAAGGCTGCAGAGAAATATGTTCATATATTTATAATCTAATGGATTATTTGTTATACAAATCTGAATAAGTTGGAAATAAATTGAATATACATGAGTGGGTCATATAGAGAAAAATAGTAGATTTGCACAAATATGGAAAATTAAGATGGTGTTTGTTTTATTTTTCTCTAATCTTATTTTTTATTCAACAGGCAAAACTGCTAAAAAGTTAGGGATATTAAAATAATATAGCAAGAACAAAAGTTGGTCAATGTGAAAATCTCCATCCAGGCTTATAAGTAATTATCTGACAGTCAAAATTATAAATAAATATTTGCATTGTGCTTTAAATTGAAATATACATTTTCTTTGGTTTGAAAACTCTCTGACCAAAAGTTTTAGCCTATTTTTATTGGCTGTCAATTATCCATGAGTAGATAGGTTAAATATGCACATATTTACCATTGTTTTTTCAAAAAGTCCATGAGAATAAAACCTTCACACATATCAATAAGCATGTTTATTATTTTATATAAAGAAATTCTTAAGGCTCAGATGCTTCATGGTAAAAAAACACATTCTATGAACTGTAATCCCCACGGTTGGCAAGTTCTCCAGGAAGTTTTTCAGGTTTTTACTTTCAGCAGACATGTGAAAGATAGATTATTTTTCTCAAAACTTAGCTCTAATATTTTTCCCTTTTAAAGCATGTGCTTATTTCTATATGCCCCCTTTTTCGCTAAGTGTTCTAGTTAACATATATCTTACATGTTTAGCCTTATGTTAAAGTTGAAATGCAAAGTTCAACCCAAAACAAAGGACCAAAAAAAAAAATTTTCCAGTTTGAATGTGAAGTGAAAGAATTCTCATGTCAGTTATATGAGGCATGAG
>LOJH01051512.1:0-12503 GCA_001685095.1 Ellobius talpinus
ACCTTTGGAAGAGCAGGCAATGCTCTTAACCTCTGAACCATCTCTCCAGCCCTAGGGCTTTTTTTTCTTTAACAGTCTGTCATCAAGAATTATCTGAGAAATTGTCAAGGAATACATTTGGAATATGTTCCACTATTAATGGAACATATCACAGAAAACTATAATATATATGAAATCATTTTTTGAATATCTAACACACAGCCAAAGAGTATGAATAAGAGTAACAAGATGGCTTATCTTTCAGAACCTTCTCTTAGCATTTAAATAAATAACCCCCAGATAAACATTCTAGATAAACATTGTCTTCAAAAGAATCTTGATGATGCTACTAAAACTTTTGAGAAAAAAAATCATGACCATAGATTCTACATGTAAAATCAAGGCAGCATGATGAAGCAATTTAAATGTGAATGTGGGACCAAATACCGGGAAGTGTCTGAGTCTCTCTAAGGTTTTCTATCTTCAACTATAAAGTGTGATAATAGAAGTCCTTACATCATATTTATTGTGAAGATGTAATTATCAAGTGTGAGATTACACTCTTAGATTCAGTTGTGCAAAGTCATCTACTCACCAAGCTGAAAACCTCAGACTCTCAAATAAAGAAACTAATTTACTCTATGCCTGAATGTTAACCTTAGTACAACCAAAGACTGACTCAGTGCTAAGTCACTGACCTGGAGTATTTAAGATATGTTTTGTTTATTTTAATTATTCAAATATTAATGAAACAATAAAGCATCAGGATAGAAGAAATATTAATGAAGCATTAGGCCAGATAAATCTTTTAAACAAATTGAATAAAATGAATTAAATCTTTAAGATGAAATTTCTTTCTTGTATACAAAGGAAACTTCAATGAGTTAAGGATTTATCTCATTACAAGAAAGTGAATGGCAGAGGGGCAGGTAGGGAGATTGTATTATCCCTCAACCACCATTAGCATATAGCTATGAGATGTCTGTTCTTCATTTCTGTTCAGGGCACAGACAGGAAGCATTGAAGTAAAGAAATCCTACCAAATAAGTTTTTCTTATCTGTCACTGGTTAAAAAAAATCCTGTCTTCACCCCCTATTTTTCAAGCCTATAAGAAGAGGTTTTAGCCTATACTTCCCCCCAAAAATCAACATAATAGTTGGAATTGATAATATGGAATAGATTTATCTCCTATAAACCTAATGGATTATACAGTATTATGAAAGAAAAGAAATGGGACTTGTTCTGAATTGCCTTCCATTATGTATATGATGTGATTTCCCAAAACAAACATTTTATATTTCAGTGCCACTTTCATATGTAGTCATAAAGATTCGTATGCCCTGGTGCTGAAAAAAGGCAACACTTATCCAGTTGTAATGCCTATGATTTTGTACTATATACTGTCTCCCTAACAAAGATGATGCTACTCTCCTGATTAATAAAAAAACCCAACAGTATATTCTGGCTGTGTTTTTCAACAGTTTATCCTTTATCTGAGGTAAGTGACTGGTTAACTATACTTATGATGCTGAATCACATTAAGTACTTATGTATATCACAAACCTGGTAATGTCAAAGTTATCTGATGACTAGACAATGAGATCAAATGTATGCAACCTAGGATCTCGTCTCCACTCTTCTCATCCTGAAAGCCCACGTTTGAACACTAGAAAAGGTTGCTGGCACTTTTCACCAGCTCCTATTCTTGTAAGCTTCAAATTAGAAGACAGGTGTGAAAGCACTCTTTGGAAGTGTAACTGCTTGCTATGCTAATACAAAAAATAGTATTATTGATCTAATAGTTCTATCAGAAGCTTTATTGGGCGTTTTCTACACCATGATCTCAGTGAGCAGCATGGAAGACTGATGGCTCTCTTCAACAAACTGCAGGATCTACCAGACACATTGTTTAGTGCACTTCCACAAAGAACGTCAAATCGGACAGACATCATAAGAGATAATGTAAAAGTTATCCTAGGATTTAAATACAGTGTCAGCTCATAGAAGATTATTTGTTCAAATAGTTTGTTAGCACACTTTTTCTCCATCTACGCTTTAACTAATGGGGGGGTAATCACTTAATTAACCCTGTCATATTTCTTTATGAAACTATTTTGCATCCCATACATTGCAGTAGTACCAGAGAATATAGTAAAGAACAGGAAAAATGTTGTTCTTACCTTTCTAGGTTTGCTAATCTATCAAAGAACAATAGCACTAAACACTTAATTAAGCATGTTATATATCATTAGGTAACTAAGTGTGTCACAAATCAGTACAAAATAGTAAAGGAGGAAGCAAGCAAAAGCAATAGAGTGGAAACTATATGAGGTATACACACATACACACTCATCTCAATTATAGGCATTGTGGACTTTAATGTTTTAAATTCACAAACACACCATTTTAATATTTTAAATTCACAAGCTACTTTAACAAGGCAATTTTGTCTCTAAATTTAGAGAAAGTGTATCTGAAAATTAGCTGGATAGTTTGAAAATGTAATAATTTTACAAAAACTATACTGAAAAAAATCACAAACTAAAATAATGACATAAAATCATCTGTTATATTTGTTAATATAATCAGAATTTGACCTTCTAAAGGTATGATTGGTGAACAGATGTAGCTATTTCAAATACCTCTCTCTCTCTATATATATACACATTTATAAATTAGTTGATATTTGCATACAGATGGACATAAATCTATATTATTGGAAAAAATATGTAAAGATTTAGAGAGACTTTTTGATAATGCTAATGACAGTAATTCTTTCTTCCTTACACAGATAAATTATTTGCAAAATTGTGGTTGAATGCATAGTATCCCTCATTTAGCAGAACAATGGTAGTAGGTTCTCCCCCAGGGCCTGTGACCTATAGAGCCACATATTCTTGTGTCATTAACAGTGCCGTGTATTGGCTCCATCTCATGGATCAAGCCTTAAATCAAATCAGAAAGTGGTTAGTTACTCCCCTAAAATTTGTGTCTATGTTTCTTCAGTGGACCTGTTGTTTCAGGGCAGGCACTGCTGTAGCCTATACGTTCACAGCTGAATGAGATGACCGCTTCACAATTTTGGTAGTGTACTGTGGTAGTTTGAATTAAAATGACTGCCATAGGCTCATAGGGCCTTTTGAGAGTTCTGGCCTTGCTGGAGAAAGTGTGTTGCTGGGAGTAGGTTTTGGGGTTTTAAATGATACCTGTCTCCTGGTATGCTACCATGTATCACACCATGGTGATATTGGAGTAAATCACTGAACTGTACGCCAGCCTGAATTAAATGCTTTAGTTTCTAAAATTGCCATGGTCATGGTGTCGCTTCACACAATAGAGACCTTGGGAGAGGGTTGAAGGGGAGGGGAGAGGCAGGGAGGGAAGCAGAGAAAAATGTAGACCTCAATAAAAATCAATTTAAAAAAAGAAATCCCAACTAAGACACATACATAATGCCTTCCCACACTATAAAACTCAGGAAAGCCAGTAAAGATGAACCTGCTAGGTCAGTGCTCATAACATACAAACAAACAAATAAAAAACAAACAATAAACAACAACTGTGTATGTATGAGAGAGAGTGAAGAGAGAGAGAATGTCAGTGCCTGAATGGCAGGTGAATTACAAACTCTTCAGTACTTGCCTTCCACCTTGTTAGAGATATGATTTCCTGCTTGTTGACTGTTGCTGTTTCTGTTTTTTGTTTGTTTGTTTTCCTGTTTTCATGCTGTGTATGCCAGTCTAGATATTTATTTCACAAGCTTTAAGATATTTTCTTGTCTCTGTCCTCCATCTCCTCATAGAGGCACTGGATTGAACACATATGCTATTATTTCTACCTCTGTAAGGCTTTAGGAAATTTCAGTACTGGTCCTTCTACCTATGCAATAAATGCTTTGCCAAGGGAGCCATCATCACTGCTCTGTAGAAGATTTTAATCTCTTTGGCTGCAGTTATACTAGATTTAGAGATCTGTTTTGTTTTTCTTTTCTGAATCTGTTCTAAATGTAAAATTTCCTCCAAATTATTATGAAGTATTAATTTTATGTGTTGGTACTGTATGGAACTACTTTGCCTGAAAGTTTTTGTTTTCAGGTACAATTTTTTTTGTGTGTATTATTGTTAGTATTTTATGGAACTCTTTATCTGAAGATGCAGATAGCTTGACTCATTCATTTTTATTTCTGTTGGATTCTCATTTCTTTTTCTTGATTATTGATCTAGCTTAGACTTGAATAACTGAATAATACTAGAGAGAAGTAAACTTTGATTGATTACTGATATAAGGGAAATGCTTTAGGTTCTTCCATATTGAGTATAATATTTGTCATATGTATGCTTTTTAGTATTTGTACATATTCTTTCCATAAGGCTTTCCCACATAAACTAGGTTTAGCTAGCCTATTCCCATGTTCTCTTATCTCTGACCCCCATTCCCACTGATGCTTTTAAACATTTGATTTTGTTTTTTGTTTTGCTTTGTTTTTAGGCAGGGTTTCTCTGTGTAACTCTGGGACTATCTTAGAACTCACTCTGCTCTTTAGACTGGGCTGGCCTTGAAGTCATAGATCTGACCACCTTGGCCTCCTGAATGCTGGAAATAAAGGTATGCACCACCACCACCTGGCCCACCCACCTATACTTTTAATCACAATATTACTCCTCTCCTTTCTGTTTGCCTGTGTTTAGTCAAATAGTTTTTTTCATGTATTGGAAAGTTTTAGGTTTCTATATGTATTTTTCTTACACTTTTTCTTTTGGTTAAGAAAGGCTTACACCATTCCTTCACTTTCCTCCTTTCTCCCTCCTTTATGCTTGAACATTTGCATCTAGTGTATTTCCCTGTTTATCTTTTTCAACTCATTGTGTCTTCTGCTTCATCTGTAATTTTTATTAAATTGAGTTTTTTAATCTGAGATCTCCATTATTAGTTTTATATATCACTCATAGCTATAAACTTTCTTCTTGGAATTGTCTGTCTTCTATCTTAAAGGTGCTGGTAAGTTGTGATTTCGTTTTCATTTGTTTCTAGAAACTTTTATTTTTCTTTCCTGATTTTTTGCAATGACCCGTTAGTCATTAAAGAGTACATCGTTCAGTTTCCAAGTATTTATATAGCATTTATATTGTTACTTAATTCTAATTTTGTGCCACTGTGATCTGATAAGATAGGAGGAATTAATTCAATTCTTTTTGTATTTGTTAAGACTTTCATTATATCATAAAATGTTATCTATTTTTAGAAAACAGTTCCATGGTATTGCCAGAATACTATTCCACTTAGTGAAGTCTTTTATAAATGTCTGTTAAAATCTTTTGATGTCAAGTATGGATTAATTCTGAAATTTGTTTGCTCGTTTTCAGTATGTATTACCCATGTATTGATAGGTGGGGTGTTGAAGCCATGCACTAAAAAATAATTAGAGAGTCAAATATTGAGTATGGTATACATTTAATCATTTATCAAAATACATATTGAAGTAAATTAATGGGTTAAAAGAGTGGTTCATGCAAAGGGTAATGTCCTGTTCAACTTTAATTATCAGCTTGACAGTTAAGAGTCATCTGAGAAAAAACACTTTGAGAAAATGCCTACATCAGATAGGCTTGTGACCATGCCTGAGCATGATGTTTTAATTATTAATTGATTCAGGAGGTCCAAGACAATAAAAACGCTCTTGGCTACATAAAAAACAAAACTAGATATGAATGAGTGTATGCATGAGTGAGTCAGAGATCTAGGCAGCAAGTAGTGACCAGTCTTAGTTCCAGGATCTATGTTCCTGTGAGTTCCTGCCTTGATTTTCCTCAGTGATGGACTAAGACTTTCAAATGTAATATGAAATAAACTGAAAAAGCAGTGAAATAAGACTAAATTTAAAAAATGGTAAATAATAAAGAATGGGAAGCTAAATAAACAATAGAGAGGAAAAAGATGAAAACTTGGATATTAACATAGTCATAAAATAGGTAAATGTTAAGTGTAAAACAAAAAATAAAAGACATTAAAATTTTTACAAAATAAAAGCTTGAAAGATAATGTTAAAATACTACTAAAATAGAATCAAACAGCAACAAAAACCCACGTGGAAATAAAGTGTGCAAATAGTGAAAATGCATAACTGGAATTAAAGGAATTTAAAAAAAATGAATGATAAACAAAATAAAAATAAACAAACAAAAACACAAACAGACAAAAAGAGAAAAAAATATAACCGCAATAAACAAGAATGGAATAGGTTAGGGCCACACTTAGTCTATGGGCCTTGCTGGTTCTCTCACTCGTTGAGGCTCCCCAGTTAGTTCTCCTGTGTGGTATACTGTTTCTAGATGGGGATGGCTGTCATGTGCATTGAAGTGGGAAAGCCAATAGCAACACTGATTGATACCTGATAAACAGGAACCTTCCTGATGAAACGATGTAGCTACTGTTGCTGTGAAGCTTAGCAGAGCCACAGTTCCTCTCCTGCAGTGGACATCTATCACAGGTGGCCCTGAAGGCCGATCACTTGCTGATTCTATGAGACTCAAATGTCATTTTCAGTTGATGACATTACCAAGAATGGGGCTACCTCCATATTGCCTTTAATACCTGAACTGTGTCTACTACTGCCCATTTCACACATTTTACCCTTGTGAGTTCTGGCTCTAATGTTTTCCATGACTACTTCCGACCTTGGTGTTGTTGAATACTGAATTTATTCTGCTGCAGTGATATTTCATTTGTGTTTTAATAAACAGAGCTTCCCTGAATATCAGAGGGTAAACCAGCCCCACTGCTCAGCCTTACAGACCAGGCAGTGGTAACACACACCTCTAATCCCACTAACCACACTAGCTTGCCATAGATAGTGGGTGGTAGGGGTGAATGCCTTTAATCCTAGGACTAGAGAGGGCTATAAGACAGGAAGAAACAGCTCTTAGACACAGTCTCATTCTGAGGATTCCTGAAGACAGTATTGCCATTTTGTACTGAGATAGAGGTAAGAGCCAGTGGCTGGCTGTTTTGCTTTCCTGACCTTCAGGTTGGACCCCAATTTTTGTCTCTGGGTTTTTATTAATCGTGCTACATTCCACCTCATTTGTCATTGTTCTCCATTCTCAGACTTTCAGGTTACTCAGTTTTAAACAATAGGTTCTCTCTTGAGGATGTGGTCAGACATAGTATTCTGACATAAGGAGATACTCTGACATAAGGAGAGTACCAAAATAGAATTCTTCTCCAGTGATGTCTCATCCCACCAAGAGTCATTATTCCAAAACACCCACAACTGGCTTTGGACTTGAGAGATGGTAGGCTTGTCTGGATGATACTATCAGTCTTCACCAAGGCAGTTTGACTTACCTTTCAGATGAGACCACACTTTGTGATATTTTAAAACTATTTCTCTTTTGCTGCAGATGGACTATAGTCCATCTTTTTCTTATTTTCACTTTAGATTTTAGAAGTTATTCTCTTACTATCTAAACTCTAAGTTGAGTATTAATAATAATAAATATATTATTTCTCTTGGGTTTCTCTTATGCAATTAGTAACAATTTATTGCATTTTTATATGTAATCAAGTTCATAATGAGGGTAAATATTTTTTTTCACAGGAAGTGTTGCCATT
This sequence comes from Ellobius talpinus, assembly GCA_001685095.1. Taxonomy (NCBI): domain Eukaryota; kingdom Metazoa; phylum Chordata; class Mammalia; order Rodentia; family Cricetidae; genus Ellobius; species Ellobius talpinus. The sequence goes on from LOJH01051512.1 coordinate 7,592, forward strand.
GATAAATGTTAGATTGAACCCAACTAAATGACTAGCTATAACATTCCAGCAAATGTTTTTTCATTTCATGTTATAGAGGACTAAAATCCTTTATACTGTCATCAACAAAATCAGTAATAGTTTCAAATCCAGTTCATAATTATATTCTAAATTTCCATTCACTGTGGGTTATTTCTTTGGAATCTCTTCAATGACTATGTATATAAATATTCAGTCAGGAAAAGATAACCATTAGGATTTTAATAAACTAAGCAATTTAGATTATAAACAGAACTTTATACAATGCAGGAAGTAAGAACATAAAGGGAAGAAGTTAAGAATCATAAAAAATCACTAATCTTTATGGCATAGGAGGAAATATCCAAGTGTATTAAATAATTTGAGCAATTTCACTTGTCCCATGCAAGTGTCAAAGGAGAACTGGTGGTTGCAGTGGGTCTATGGAGGCTCTTAAATAGCTTACTTAGGTTGCTTGCATGAGCAATTTAAACATTAAAAATATTTTTAAGGTTCCAATGTCAGGTAACATAAAAAAATAGACAAATGTAGTTTACTTCCTACCTTGAGGACAGCTAGTGGCACAGATACCTTAGGAGTAACCAACAATACCTTAATTGGACTTAAGGTCTAATGAAAAAGAGGAGGTCAGGTATGATACTGATAACCTAGAAACTAAGTAGAGAGAGCATGGTTTGGGATCTTAGAAGAGATCCTAAAACAGCCATTTTAGTAAACCAGCATAATACTTAACTACATTCTAAATATTTGTTCTTATAGCCACAGATAAGTATATTCCTTAACCCCTCATCAAGGAAACTTCTCTTTGCAATAGACAGAGACCAGTACAGAAAACCACAATCAATCAAAAGCCAAATTATGGAGCCCAGTCACAATGGATACATCTATAAGACAGCATCTGCATCTAAGGCTGAGGGAAGATTCAGGATGAGAGGGCACTATAAAAATTTTAAGAGCCAGAGGTTCAAGAAGATTGCTATGGGATTTTTGTCTCATAGGGATGTCAAAGCTATATCCATAATACCTCACCAACATGACTGTGCAAACTTGAGCTTAGCAAGGCAAACAATAATAGTCATGCCCAAGTGGACAGAGAAAGACCACAAGGCCGCAACTTTACATACAGTAGAGTGGTCAAATAAGGAATGCTGAGAGTGGGAGAAATTGTCACTCCCAGGAAAGAGAACATCAATTGGTTATCTAATACCAAATGATCAGTCCTGGAAACAGACACAAAAGCAACAATACACAGACTGACAGGCTGTATTTAAATATTTAAATATATAAATATTTATTTGCATATATATGTATACCACAAAAATGTTGAAGATGCCATGAATTTAAAAGAGAACAATGAGGGATATAAGGGAAGGCTTGGAGTGAGAATGGAGAAAGGGGGAATGATGTAACTCTACTATAACCTCAAGAAAATAAGATAAACTCATACAATTTAAAATAAGACTAATTTTCTGCAAAAAAGAAAAGATAGCAGCTTTCATGCTGTATTCTTACAAATGGAGAGAAAGATCTGACGTCAGTTCTCCATTAGAGACACTAATTCCAAATGAGGTTTCCAACATTATGAAACACTATGAACCTAATATATGACACGGGTTATTTTATACAATAATTCAATATGTGAGCTGCATGTGGCACTTAAATTCACTGTGTAACTGTATGATAACTCTATTAAAGAGTTTGGTTTTCATTTAAGTGAAATGTAAAACTATCATCATTTCAAACATCCACATGAAATGATAACTTCTGTTCACTTTTAAATGCTCAATTAGGCTGTATTTTATAGACTGGGTTAACAATAAACAAGACTGAGAAGAAACAATTTTTCATATTGGAATAATAATTCATTTGTGAAATTCAGATGATTTAGACTAATGTAATGGTGATAAAGAAAATTGTCTAGAGAAACGAAGAGCTATTAGTGTCTTTGACTGAACTGTGGACAATAGGGATGGGACCTGTGTTGTTCTCCTTCAATGAACTCTAAGTTTTCTTTTCCTTTCCTGTTGTTGGGGATTGTAAAGAGCATCAGTCAGAATATGATCCACAAGTGGACATGGAGTCATGTGAGATTTCTGAGTGCTTCTGAAAACAAGACAAGAGTTGCATGACCTCAGTTTTTTTTTAAAAAACAGGAAATTGTTCTTGGAATATGTTTTCATGCATTCACAGATGTTGAGTATACTTCAGATTATTCTTTACAACTGGCTATTGTTATTTATTTATATCCCTCTATGGAAAAATGTGCTTTTGCCACATGTTTCTTGTCCACCAATTGTGGTTTGTCTTTGTAATTATGCACTTACTGATGTAACTCCTCTTAACACTCAGAGTATCAGTTGCTGGATGCACTGAATAAAGTTGGCTATTGCCTAAGACTTTAGTTTGCCTATACATTGAGTCCATCCTAAGTAGCATCACTCTTATGTAGTATGAATTCTTATTGTTCTTATTAATAGAAACCTGGAGTCAAATATTAGGGGTTGAAAGCTGAAACATCAGAGAAGCAGAGCAGCCAGACACTAACTAGTTCTTATCTCTACAGAATCCTCAGATAAAATGGGGTATCCTATCTCTAGAAGTCCTCAGACAGAATGGCCTGAGCTCCCGTCCCCTCCATCTATGTATTTCTCTCTGCACCCAGCTGTATCCCTCCATGTCTCCACCACCCTAGTGTTGGAATTAAAGGTGTGTGACTCCCAAGTACTGCTATTAAAGGTATGAGCCACCACTGCCTGGCTCTGCTTCTCTTTGAGTGTAGATCAATCTAATGTAGTCCAAGGTAGCCTTGAACGCTAAGAAAACCACCTGCCTCTGCCTCCTGATTGCAGGCATTTTAAATGTGTGCCACCACTGCCTGGCAACCATGGCTAACTTGTGGCTCACTCCACACTCTGATCATCAGGCAAGCTTATTTGTTATAGCATAAATAAAATATCACCATACTCTTGAGTGGTAAACAGGTATCCACATGCTGCTGCTGAATGTGTAGAAGAATGTTTAATTCCTGAAAATTATGGAAAAGAAATTCATACTGACTCAATTTTTTATAATACTCATTCTTGAGTATTTAAAAAGGTTTTGCAATAATTTTCTTACCTAAGACTTACATTAAACGGTCCCTAGTGAAGAACATAATTCTAATATATACAAATTCATATATAATATATATTAGTATATATATATATATACACACACACACACAGACAAGGATCATGGCTATGACAAGCAGATGTCGTAGCTAGATGTTTAGAATCTATATGTGCCTAGTTGTTGGTACATTTAAAAAACCTTATAAAGGTTACTGATCTATAGACAGAATTCATGGCATTGTTGCATCTCACAACTCCTAGCTTACTAACCAAAAATTTCATGGCTATAACTGACTTCAAATTGTCAGCAGTTTTCAAGATGGAACTCCTTATGTCACAGCAAAATTAAGCCATCCCTTAAAGAGATTATCATTTGGTGGCTGGTAAACATTGCTTCTATGTGGTATCTTAAATTTAATAAGAATTGGTATATTTACAAGCCTTCTACCTTCAACTATTATTTCAGAAGAAAACTTTGGGACGATTTTAACTTAGGAGTGTACAAAGACCGGAGAATACTTACACTACAGTATCTTGGTATAGATTCAGAATGTGTTGAGGATGAGAAGGTAGCTACAGAAAAGATAAAAACGATCCCTTTTGCCACACACAGGAAACAAAGCATTCTATACATGATGAGTGTTAGAAAAATTTTAAAAGATTTATAAGAGTTTCTTGAAAGGCTGAAATTTTGTTTACTTATATTTTGAAACATAACTGTCAGGTGCTTATTAAGAAACATTATTTGGCACCATGGTGCCTGTCTGTTCCTGTGGGAAATCAAGTGATACATAATGTAAAGAAGCAAATTGAGTTGAAAATCAAGATTCTGAAAAGAAACCAAAATAACTCCTAGAATTGGGGGTTTGGTTCATGGTGTTTCTTCTTCTCTTCCAAAGATGGCTCTTATCAGCAACTAGTATTCCTTGTATTTTATAATTTTATGAACAATTTTGGAATAATCTGCATGTATTCTTTTATTTTGATGGTCCTGGTGATTTTTTTGGTTAATTATTTGGTTCAGTGGTCAACATAGATGGAATATATATTTAACTCTGTTAAATAAAGGTACAAGCTCTTATTAATGAATTAGCTTCGTGTCTGCACTAATAGAAACACACAGCCAAAGCAGTGGAATGGAGTGCAAAAAATATTTATCTGATAGAGACCAACCTAGAGAAATTCACTGTGTCCTTGTGAGGATGTTTATTCTATAGTCTGTTGTAGGTATCATTTCATATGATTCTACGAAGGTCCCTGGATGATCCTACTTTCTTTGGAAAACTACAGATGATTTAATTGTTTTTTGTGTTTTTTTGTTTTTTTTTAAACTTACAAATGCTCTCAATATAGAATCATAAGCTGACTCTAAACTAGTATTCGATTACTTTCTGGAACACCAGTGTTTCTAAGACAGTATTTTGGATCATTGTGTCTTTATCTTTTTGAGCAGCCAAACATTTATAATTGAAAGAGAAGTGAGAGAGGAAAGGAAAGATTGGAAGACACAGGCTTGTCTGAATGACTTCACACATCAACGTGAGGAATCTAGAACACAAGGAAAAATTGTAATAGAGCTACTGATTTTAAAGAGTAAGTAGAGAGGAATGGAGACAAACATCTTTTGATATGGTTTTACTGTGATAATTTTTTTTAAAAAAAATTATCTCCTTTAAAGCAAGATATGGAAAATACCAGTTACATTTTACAAATGACTAACCAGCTCATTATTAGTGGTGTGGGAGAATTGTCTGTATTCTGTCAATCATGTTTTAAATAAACGC